>OMKQ01094019.1:0-10203 GCA_900302335.1 Phycis phycis
GATGTGTTCAAGCCGGTCCAGTCGGGCTTCACGTGCCACGACCGCAGCCTGAGCCTGCCCTACATCGACCCGGGCCATGAGGTCCTCCCCCTGATGATGCTGCTGAGCCTGGCCTTCGCCGGGCCCGCCATCACGGTACTGTCCCTTCTCTGAAGAGTGTCCCTACCATCACGGTACTGTCCCTTCTCTGAGGACTGTCCCTACCATCACGGCACTATCTCTTCTCTGAAGAGTGTCCCTACCATCACGGCACTGTCTCTTCTCTGAAGAGTGTCCCTACCATCATGGTACTGTCCCTTCTCTGAGGAGTGTCCCTACCATCATGGCACTGTCCCTTCTCTGAAGAGTGTCCCTACCATCACTCCCTTCTCTGAGGAGTGTCCCTACCATCAAGTTACTGTCCCTTCTCTGAGGAGTGTCCCTATCATCACCGCACTATCTCTTCTCTGAAGAGTGTCCCTACCATCACGGTACTGTCCCTTCTCTGAGGAGTGTCCCTACCATCACGGCACTGTCCCTTCTCTAAAGACTGTCCCTACCATCACTCCCTTCTCTGAGGAGTGTCCCTACCATCACGGTACTGTCCCTTCTCTGAAGAGTAATGGAAGTGTGATTTCTCCTCCTTCTGCTGAAAGCTTTTAGCATTCAGGCAATGGGGCTGTCACTACACATGAGGCCAACCCTTGAACCTTGTAAGAAAATGGGTTCTAACAACGGGTTCTTGTTGCTCATGGTTTGTGGTGTTCCAAAAAACATCCCTGAGCCAGCAGCATGACCTCAGTCTGACCTTTCCCTGACCCAGTTCGTAGTGTTGCATCCTGATCACTGGGAGCCCGGCAGCCCCACTGGGAGCCCCATAGCCCCACTGGGATCCCCGCAGCCCGGCAGCCCGGCAGCCCCACTGGGAGCCCGGCAGCCCGGCAGCCCCACTGGGAGCGTGGATGAAGGCAGGAAGGGGAAAAAAGAACAGGAAATATCCTCTTGATGGTGTTGCTCTGTAGCTGTGGTATGATCTGTGGTATCGATCTGTAGCTACTCACTGAATCGACTGAGATTGATCATGTGTTCAGTCCTTTATGAATCGTTTTCATGAAACCTGACCTGGCTCTATAGGTGTTCTAAACATAGGGAGGATGGGACCCAGCAGGTCTCCATAGGCTGACCCCACAACATCAAGTTATCACACCAGAAGACTGATCTGGACCAGTTAGGAGGGGGCAAACAAGTTCCTTCCTCCTGTTGGCAGCACAGTGAGGTTACAGGGAGAGAGACGCCTGTGTGTGTGTGCGTGTGCACATGCGTGCGTGCGTGCGTGTGCGTGTGAAACCTACAGCAGCATTGACAGGACCTTAACAACTTGATTTAGACCGCGAGTAGGAAGTAGGAACTAGAAGACCCTGGAGGACCGCCACGTTCTCCCCCCACGGTGTGTGCAGACCCTCCATCGTGTGTCTCACTGCGTGTCCTGCTGACAGATCATGCTGGGAGAGGGCTTCCTGTTCTGCTGCTCGTCTCGGAAGAAGAGGTCCCCCGGGGGCGAGGCCAACATCAACGCCGCCGGCTGCAACTTCAACTCCTTCATCCGCAGGGTGGTCCGCTTTGTGGGTACGCCGCCGCCCTCCGTCCTGCCAGCATGAGTGCTAACACGCCGCCGACCCCCCACCCCCGCGGTAGTGGGCCGGTCCGGACAGGGTGTTTCTGAACCAACTCTGTGGTCTCCTCTCCTCAGGGGTCCTGGCCTTCGGCCTCTGCGCCACGGCGCTCATCACCGACGTGCTGCAGCTGATGACGGGGTACCCGGCGCCCTACTTCCTGACCGTGTGCCGGCCCAACTACACGGCACTGACCGTCAGCTGTGAGCAGAACCCCTACGTCATGGCCGACATCTGCTCCGGGAACAACCTGGCCGCCATCCTCCAGGGCAGGTGAGCACACATGAGGGATTATGAAGGCAGAATGAGGATGAGCGTTATTATTATTATCAGCACAATGCAATGGAATTCTGTTCCAAGCAAGGTCGGTAACACGCAGGTATAGAGGTAGTGTGCATACTGTGTGTGTGTGTGTGTGTGTCCATATGCAATTAAACAAGTGTGTGCAAGAATGAATTGAATGAAAAGTTAAAAAAATAATAAATCAGTGAATAAAGTTAAACATTATAACATAAGAATATTCAAGCACTTAGCCCAGAGGGGGGTGGTTTACATCAGGACAGCTAGGAGGTGCTGTTGGACCCCCTAGCTGCAGCAGTAGAGGCCTCTTCACTCAAGAAGCCCAGTAGTGAGATGCACATCTGTTATCAAAGTTTCATGACTCCAGATGTACAATTCTGACAGTGTGCCAGTGTGTAGCTAACTGTTACACACCAGGCACACGTCAGGCACACACACACACATACTGTGGACATGAACATCACATGCACACAAATATGCACAGGGCATGTCCACACAATCATGCATACTTAACCATGCACACATGCATGTACCGTTCGTCCTAAGTGGGTCATTTTGAGAGAGCGCTATAAAAACTGGATTTCAGGTCCAGCAGACGCATGTTAAGGAATGTGTCTTTGAAGTGATAGAGTGTTATGGCTCCCTAATCACTTGGTATCAGTAGTACAGAACTCCTAATCATCTGGTATCAGTAGTACAGAACACCTTATCATCTGGTATCAGTAGTACAGAGCACCTAATCATCTGGTATCAGTAGTACAGAACACCTAATCATCTGGTATCAGTAGTACAGAACTCCTAATCATCTGGTATCAGTTGTACAGAACTCCTAATCATCTGGTATCAGTAGTACAGAACACCTAATCACCTGGTATCAGTAGTACAGAACTCCTAATCATCTGGTATCAGTAGTATCGCCTGGTATCAGTAGTAGAGAACTCATCATCAATACTGCAGCACACACAGACTCCAATACCTTTTCTGCTTATCTCTCGTCTTCCAGAAAATCCTTTCCATCGCAGCACGCCACTCTGGCCTCCTTTGCAGCGGTCTACGTCTCGGTGAGTAAAGGTTCTGAACCCCGGCTCCACACAGCTCACAGATGATCCACTTAGCTCTTAATGCAGCGAGACGTGGATTATGTAAGGAATACAGCGCTGGGGGGAGTTAGTGGGAGATAATGTACAACCACTGCAGTCCAATATCCTCCAACAATAGGACACCCTGGAGCGCTGCACTCTGCATATTCCACAGGTACCAACGATGATTACATGTACGCCAGGTCATCTTTAAGGTTACTGGACTAATTCAGTGTAACAATACTCTGGTTTTAGGCACATGTACTTGTTTTAAAGCCCTACAACACAATGCATTATGTCAGATTGACACAACAATGAAGATAGGGGGATGGAGGACTTCAGCTTCCAGACTTTGTTGATGTGAAGCTTTTGATACGCTTCACCCTCTCCTAACATGCATCTCTGATCTCCTGTGAGGCTAACCTATTATCTGAACAGGACTTGTGTACTTGGACATGACACTGATCAGTCAAGATATGGGACACCATCACACTTCTAATTTGATACAATGTCACCAGGTATTATATGAAGGTCTTTTCTCATGCCTGGTGTTGCATCTGGACGAAATGTTTGTGATGGGATCTGCCTGATGTGATCAGAGTGTAACAGAGACCTCACATCAAGCAGAATGATTCATACATGAGGCTTGAACTACTCCTGTGTCCTGAGATTGCAACAGAAGGCTCTGGTGCTCATTTTTTCATACTAAATAGCCCACAATTGCCCAGTTATTGGCAGTATCGATATACAAGAATGTACCGTCTCTGTGATGAAAAGAGGCTCACTCTGTCTGGATTGTAACCGATAATTAGCCTCAGCGTTCAGCATGTTTCTCTTTGTGCGTGGATTGATGAGGAAAGCACAAGTCTATAAACACAATGATCTCTGTCCAGATGTTCTCCAACAACACAATGCTCTCTGTCCACAGATGTTCTCCAACAACACAATGCTCTGTGTCCACAGATGTTCTCCAACAACACAATGCTCTCTGTCCAGATGTTCTCCAACAACACAATGCTCTTTGTCCACAGATGTACTTCAACAGCACGCTGACTGACTCCTCCAAGCTGCTCAAGCCACTGCTGGTCTTCTCCTTCATCATCTGTGGCCTCATCTGCGGCCTGACCCGGATCATCCAGTACAAGAACCACGCCATCGATGTCTACCTTGGCTTCCTGTTGGGAGGCTCCATCGCCGTGTACCTGGTGAGGCCCAGTGGCTCACCTGTGACCTGAATGAGTGGAGGACGTCCGACTCTTTTACCATGTCCCATTGTTCTAAATGATTCTTTTGAGGGTATAGTTCAGTCCTACAGTGAAATTGTAACATTTTGTGATCACATTGTGTGGTCATTTCGGCCAACTTTCCAACATGGTAAGGAGTAGTAATGAAATGTAATAATGAAATAATGAGACACAGTAAAAGATGCTTCCTCTCTTGTCTCCAGGGTCTGTATGCGGTGGGGAACTTCCAGCCCAGCGAGGAAGCGGTCAGCGCCCAGCCCTGCCCACCGGGCCCCCCGGTCCAGCGCCCCCCCTGCTCCCTGCCTCACATCAGCCAGGAGGCGGCGCTGCACCACCTGCAGATGAAGGCGGGCCTGAGCGTGGAGCCGGGCCTGCCGGTGTCCCACTCGGAGGGCCTCCTCCACCGCAGCCTGCAGCAGCAGCAGAGGGCTGAGGGCCGGAGTGCCGAGGCGGACCTCATGTCCTCGTGCGGCGCCTCGGACAGGGGTCCGTACGTGACCTTCAGCCACACCCTGCCGCGGGTCCACACCCCCCAGGCCATCGCGGCATACGAGGAGGCGGCCCGGCGCCACGCCGCCACACTGCACCACGCCTCCCTGGACTCCGGCCGCTCCAAACAGCTGCTGTCCCAGTGGAAGAGCCGCAAGGTGGCCCTGCAGGTCCCGGACCCCAGCTCCTCTTTGGGCCGGCCCTCCTCGCGGCCATACCACCACGGCAGCATGGAGCTGCCCTCAGCCCCAGGGCCCGATGGCAGCTTCGACGGCAGCGCATCCATGCAGCAGTACATGGCCAAGATGGCTCCCGGCGCCAGCACCACCCTGCCCGGCAACTGCAGCGGGATTACTGGGGGGGCCCGGATCGCAATGCAGGCCCGGCCGGGGTCTTCACAGTTGGTTCATATCCCCGAGGAGGCTCTCGAGAACTACAACAACTCATCGCCGAGGGCAGGCGAGGGCGTGGCCACACTCAACAGCGCAGCACATGCTCATTGGCAAACGGCAGCAGAGAAGTCCTCGGCCTGCAGGACTAATGCCGGCGGACACAACGGCCAGGCTCCGCGGATCATGCAGGTGATCGCCATGTCCAAGCAGCAAGGCCTGCTGCAGACCCACTCCAAGAGCCTGGACGAGGGCAGCATGGGCCGCGGCACCACAGGGAGCTGCCAGGCTACGGCGCGCTACAGGGCTCTGCTGGACCAGGATGGGACGGGCCTGACCGGGCCCAGCCCACTGGGCAGCACCGCGGGGAGCGTGTCGGGGAGCACAGGGGCCATCGTCAGAGTGGAGGCCCACCCTGAGAGCAGCAGGCCAGTGATCCAACCCCCCTCTACGGACGGCTCATGGAAGTGGCGCTCACTGGACCATGGCACTGGAGGTGCTGCTGCTGGAGCGGTGGAGAGCCTGCGGCAGTCCTTTGAGCTCAATGACCTCAACAGAGACTCAGAGAGCTCAGAGTCTGCGCGGGAGGGCTCCATGGATAGGAAGCACGGTGTCCATGCAGTCACCAGCACCGCGACCATGAGTGCACCGCCCGTGGTGACGGTGCACACCCAGAACGCCGGTGGCCAGGCCGAGCGGCCGGACCCACACGGCCCATCCACCATCCGGGTGACACCAGGAGACGGCGGTGGGGGAGGAGGAAGCGGAGGAGGAGGTGGGGGAGGAGGCGGGGAGTCCGCCTCCGAGACGCCCTCGGTGTGCTCCAGCCGGGACTCCACCCTGCGCAGGAAAGCCAACAACATGATCCTGATCCCGGAGAGAGACAGCAGTCCGGACAACGCCCGGAATGTGTTCTACAAAGGAACGCCGATCACGCCCGCGTTCAAAGAGTAAAGCCAAAAGGAGGAATAAACCCTGCAAGTAACAGAAAGCATCCTGGCCTGGAAAGAATTCTGATCATCTCATGGAAAGATTCATTCTGAGGTGGACAGGAAGCTTGCAGCTGTCATAGGAGTCCAACTCAGTGCTATCTTTATTACTTTAGTGCCAAAAGAAAAGCTCTTCCTTCAGCATGAGAGTCTTTACGTGGGGGACACTAACGCACAACCTTATGAGTGTTGTAAAAATAATCACTGTGTCATTTTCTGCTATTGGTACTGAGTGTAGATTTTGGAAGGTGTAGCAACAGTATGGAGGACAGGGAAACATTTGTAGACTACTTTTTGTACATATTTTATTGCAAAATGGAAATGATCTGATAAGCACTTCAAAGGTAAGCTGTAGCAAACTATTGCAAATAGACCACACTGTAGCTTCAAAACTAAGTTTTATACTTGATGCAAATACTGTACATTTGAAAGGGTGCATCGCCACGAAAATGAAAATTGATAATATATAATATATTGTACAATTTGAGTACATAACATATTTTACAAAGAGTACAACATGAATATATATAGTGAAATGTTTTGTATTTTCTCTTATTTAAAGATGCCACATATTTCACAGAAAAAAACCCTGTTCAAACCATAAGTGTGCTTAGCATTCCCTGTAGCTCTAAAGTCCACGATGCTGTGACCTGCACTGAAATACACCTTTACTGTATCTAGCCTCCTCTTATCTGACATATCTTGATACCCCACACACTGGGTGCACACTGGTCCCATCCCCATGTTAACAGCACAAAGCACAGCAACGAAACCATAAGACATGTATACAGGTGTATATGCAGCATATACTGTATGCTTGTATATAGGTGCATATCTACCTGTATACATATAGGTAGATATGTAGCATACCAATATATACACAGGTATATATGCAGCATATATATACCTGTATACGTATAGGTAGATATGTGGCATATACAGGTATGCTACTGTACATATATACCTGTATATATAAGGGTATATATGCAGCATATCCATGAGACATGGGAACACTTGAAGTAAATGAAGGTAATCTGAATTAGACAGGTGCCAAATAGCAACTTTCATTTTCAACTTTCATCTTTTAATAACTATTTTCTTTATTACAATTTTAAGCAATGTTTGTAGCGTGACCTGAGAAACAAATGGAACATTGTGTTCCTGGAGCCACTCGTGGAGAATCCAACGTAGCAGGGCTGTATTCTTACTCTGTAGGACTCAAGATTCAAAAACAGTTTTTAGTCTGTCCACGGCTGTGTGTGAAAAGCATTTCCAAATAGCACTGTGCTGAGAACATGCCACCATGAAATGATATTTCCATTGGTAGTTAACATCACTTATCAGAAATGAACGTATAGTTGAAGTAAGGGTGCTCCATGATAGCCTGAGCTAAAAGCTCACCAAACTGATACAGCTTAGCTTGGCCCAGCGATATCACTCAGAAGATCTGCTCTCATGGTCACCTTGTTGCAGCCTTTGGTGATGAAACAGCGGACAAATAGAAATGCATTTGAATGGAAAGAGGGATACGGTGCAGGGCCCCAGGGCTCAGCGTGACAGGGTGGGTGAAGCTCTGTGACTGAAAGGGATTTTAAACCTGCACTGTCTCACTTTTCTACTGCACCTATTTACTCCAAAACATCTGAAGTACAATACAATGTGCCCTTCCACCAGTCAGTCCACCCAGGGAATTCCTCTGTAAACAGTTTCATTCTGGTCCACTTTTCAGCTGGTCTGGCCCTCCTCCAGCAGGATGCCTCGTCTCTAACAGGACTTCCCAGACTCAAGGCGACAGTATTGTTGGGTTGATGAAGGTCCTGTAATGCCAGCTTGCTGGAGGACGTGGTCACACATTCAGTTGCCTTGGTTTCCGTAGTAAACAACGTGAGACTGGTCATTCAGAAGTGTTGATCATGTAGAAATGATGTTAGGAATAAACCACGTTGTACAATATTTACTCATAACGCAAATACACCTCGGAGTAGTTTATTCAGCTTACGCCAGTTACCAAAAATGATTAGATATTAGTTGCTTCGTCTATAACGTTATTGGGATTTTATTGACTTTAAATCGGCTGAAATGAAAACATTCTATGGTGCTTTCAGCAGATAGTTTTTGCCTCGTCATGGAAACATCTGGTCGAAGGAACTGTTGGAACAGTTAAGTGATAGGGGGTTGTTCCTGTTAAGGGCACACACCTGTGGAACGAGCCTGCTGATAGGAACACATACATGGGGCAGGTTCACATGGACCTGACCGAGGAACTCATCTCCACTTGAAGCATAGTTCCCCATCAAAAGAGCTCAAGGGAATGCAGCCTTAGTTTATCTATTCTACAACATCAAGTAAAAGCTTCAAATAAGCTTAGAAAATGACTTCCATTGTTTCTCACTGTGCCAATTTTGGAATACACTAGACAATTGCCAAAGCAAGCAATCCTCACAGAATACAGTAACTGATATCTGCAGACATATTTTTCTGTATTTGATATAGCCTGCATTATATTGTAAGACTGAGCCCCCACTTTGTGACTGCATGGCCACATTTATATTGTGTACCACTGGAATATTGTAAACATGAAGTACATTTTCTTTACACTTTATTGTAAAAAATATATATATATATCGACAATCTTTGTTGTTCTTTTTCTACGTAGTACTGACCCTCCATGTTCATTTGTTGGTAAAATAAAGTGACACAGGTGCTTTGTATTCTATGGACAATATCAATATCATAGAACAAGGAGAACACTGCACTAGAATCACAGAATCACAGAGGTCATTGTTCAGTTGTTCATCTGATACTAGAAAGGCAGGCCGCCATGTTTTTACAATACTCACAGAGCAAGGAGCATACTGAGAGAAAGAAGGAATGATACCTAAAGGCCCAAAGCCTTTTCTGACTTATAACTGTTTTCAATTAGCTGGAGATGTGAGGACTAATAACAGTTGCAGTCAACTGTTTCACCAGAAATTATGCAATCAGTGAAATAAAATGATGATCTTTTGTCTTGACAGAGGGTGGTGTGCAAATAAGTGAACCAAGATATCATGAACTAGGAGATAGTCCAAATAAATTAAATATCCAATTATATAAGTGAAATATCCACAGATATAACAGTTGTAATGTGTATGTTACCGTTACTGCATTTGAAGGACTTTTCCATGTCCATTAGAAGTCCTAACACCATAATCCAAAATGTTGTTTCCAAGCCTTACACCGTTTCTATCACTTTTGATAACATAAGGATGAAATCCAGCTGACAAGCATATCAGTTATGATGAATGGTAATAAAAGATGAATATGTATAAGACACTGTTTTAATGACCTGTTCCATCTAGAATCTGTCCTGAACAGCCTGTGAACTCAATGCGTGTAAAATGTGACAGGAGTAGAATTTGTAGTTTTCCTGGGTAGCACTGTGAATGGTTCTATCTGCATGAGTAGCCTCTTGTGTTGTTCCTGGTTGAATACAATGTTTTATTATTCTGTGATGAGCTGTACACATTCTATGCAGCACATGAAAACACTGTATACTTTAACTTTACTGTTGACTCAGCTGTAACGGGGTAACGTTACATATTCTTGTGACTGCATTACGATAAAGTACTGAGCGCTTTCCTACGCGTCCTCGCGTCCTTCACAACGCGTTTATCAGGGTAGATTACTAAATGTGTCTAAATGATGGAATAAATGTTTGCCATTTATTGCAGCCGTTGTCTTTCATTCATATCTTGTCATCTTTAAAGTTTGTGTGAAAACTGCTGCCGTTGGAGTAAGAATCTGAAGAGATGTTCTATTATTCCGTACACATCAGGACCACCAGGCTGAAGAGCTACAGAGTCCGGTGAGAACCTTTGACTCTGGTTCTGACCTGAGCCGTCCAGCCTGGGTCTGATGTGGCCATGGAGGCTTTCTGATCCACTCAGCCGACCAGCAGCTAAATCAACAGAACAGCCTCCGAATAACAACAGCTGGAGAGAGAGATGTGTGTGTGTGTGTGTGTGTGTGTGTGTGTGTGTGTGTGTGTGTGTGTGTGTGCGTGTGTGTGCTCCAGCCCT
>OMKQ01094026.1:0-11718 GCA_900302335.1 Phycis phycis
TTAAAAACAAACAAAGAAATGGGGGAGGAGTTCATCAAGCCGTACCTGCTATGGCTGCCTGAATGGCAGCTGGGCCTGGCTTTCATTATGTACAAGCTAGACCCTGGACTCCAGCCTCATAAATAAGTCGGCAAGACCCTCCCCTAGCCCCTAATTTATGACTAGACCCTAGCAGGTCTTCCTGTACTAAATCACAGACACTTTTTCTTAGAAAACAAGTGCACAGAGTCTAGAGACACTCCTGAGACATAAGGGTGCATCAGCCTTACTGAATCATTTGCTAATCCTCTATCTTGCTGCATGTTTGCTGGGGGCGGCGGTTAATCGTAGGGTCGGCGGTTCGATCCCCTCGTTCCCCACTTTCAAACTGTCTGCATGTTGAAGTGTCCTTGAGCAAGACACTGAACCCCAACTTGCTCCCCCGGGCGCTGAACCTATGTACCATAGGAAGGGTCAAATGCAGTCAAATCTGACCATAAAGACTGAATTTTAAAAAAATAGTTCGAATTATCTTTGAGATACCAGGAAGGAAATAACTTTGCTCTGCTCTTTGAATTGAGATTGCAAAGGGGGTGGCTTTGGTTGATTGATCATGAAGAGAAAATTCAAAACAACATGAAAGTGTCTTACCTCAAAGTAGCATGTTCCCTTTGATAAAGGTTGGGGAGCGACGTAGCAACCCACTTCATCAGAGTTCCCTTGGTAACTAAAAAAAAGGAAATCACAGGTTAGGGAAATGCTGCTACTTGCTGTTCTATTTAGAATCAAAAAGCTCGCAGAGCACTGAAGGAATGTGAACCATAGAATGTGAGAATAGACTTCATTTGGTTTTAATCAAAATGAGTTTGATGTTCTGGAGCTCCTTATATTTTTCAATGGCAATGAAATCTCTAGAATTAAAATAACTCCATAATTCATTTGCAAATCTGTTAAGCAGATCACAAAAGTAGTATTTTCCGAAATAGGGTGGTCAGGAATTTGCTTGTCTTTTACTGACCTGGAAGGCATGCTCCCACTGACACTCCCACTGACACTTGAGCTTTTAATTGTTCCAATTAGTGGGTCTGAGGAGTCACAGAGCTAGATGGGTTTTATTAGTAGCGAGTGGCATGCCAACTGCCCACACATACACATAGAGAACTGCCAGACAGCTATGTTATACTTCTAAGTCATGAGTCGGCTGGTGTTGACTGCTTGTATAGCACAGTCAATTACCTGCTGCAGTTTCAGTAACAACGACAAAACTGATGCAAGGAAAAATCGAAGAAAAGATACAAATTCCTTAATTTTGGGTTAGAGGGCAAACACCCCCACCTTTTGTGCTAGTGTAAGCAGCTCATCTCCTTGCTCGGGTCTTCACAAGATGTTTTAGACAGAGGCTTAGCTCATGCACCGTGCCAGTGTTGCCACTGCCAGAAGTTAAATCATGATCATGATAGCAGGGTAAGAAACAAACATAAACCAGATATCCCTATTGGCACTTGGAACCTATATAGTAAGGAGGTGACTATGGTGAAGGCTTAGTAGTGTAGGCCCTTACCAAGACAAGGCCAATGTAATGCAAAAACTGCAATTAATAGTAAATACAACAAATCAGTCAAGAGAGCCATGCAATGTACAAAGGAAAAAAGTCCCTGTTATAGAATTACAGTTTATTATTTACTCATGACTATAGAATAAGATAAATGGAACAGGAACAATGCACAATTTCTTTCAAAACTGGCACAAGTCAGTTCAGCTCACCTGAGAATGTCTCCATTCTTCAGCAACCTCATAAAACGCTCTTGTGCGGGACGCACCTCTCCCATTTCTCTCTCTCGGATCCGACGCCTCCAATTTAGGAACCTATGGTGTAGGTTGATGTCATCCATCTGAATGAGGAAAATAGAGACGACATTAAATAGGGATAGGACAGGACAGTGAGAGTGAGGAGATATAAATCTCAACTACAGAAAACAGTCGAAAAGAACAGGCAGACAGACAAGCAGAATGTTCTGATCACAATAATGTCCAATTGCATGTCATTTTAGCCTGGAAAGAGCAGATCAATATTTTCAGGTTCCCGATGCTATGACTGTATGACAAGCAAGACTAAATAAGGCAAAGCCAGTTGACTTGACTTACATGTTGTGTCATCTTTACGGTAAATAGTTGTGAAGCTGTTACTACGTATACGGGGTGGGCGTGTCAGTGTGTGAAGAAGTGACTAGCAGCTACCGATGAAGCTAGTTAAAGTTTAGCTAGCATAACGTTTGAGCTACTAAATAGCTATAAAACAACCCACAATATGTAGGATAGTTCAAAATACTAGACTGTGAAATCGTAACAGCAATTGCAAATAATAACATGTGATAGATTATACAAATGTAGTAAGATAGCTTTAATCCTCAAGATAAACATTAGCAGCTAACAGTTGTGGCTCAGTGTCTAGCAAGAGGGAGCTTGTTACTTCAAGAGTTACTAAATACTTCAAACATACCTGAAATCCCAGTGGTCAAAAATGCATTAATTGGCTTTTGTACATCGGCTATCAGGGAAAACCAAATACAAACACTGACAAAATTGTGGAGAAAAAACTAAGCATTCGTCGCTTCCTATTGACATCGGATAGTAATGATTTCAACAAGCCAATGAAAGGTAGCATTGAAACAGCGTGACAGCCAGTGGGCCAATCCCGTCCTCCGACATGTGTTTCCAGCCATAACTCTAGACTACTGTGGTGCGTGCTTGTTTGTTGATTTGTATACGCAGTAATTCACGCGCGCTTGTGCCGGTTGCTGCTTTAATTGGCAAATTAAGGAAATGTATCGTTCTTATGGACTTTACAAATTAACTTTCGTTACATTTTTCTTCACTCACATTATTGTTGACTACTGTGTTTGGGTACAATCTTGAAGAACCAATTACTGGCTTTTTACCACAGGCTCGTGTCACTCATCATTTAGAAGTGCAGTTTTACTTTAAAGCACTATGACATGAGAAATTGAATTGGTTTCAAGTCTGAACAGCAAAGATGGAAGAATAACAACCCAAGTGATGTGAGCGAGATTCTAGTCTAGATTGGCTTTATAGTCCAGATAGATTCATAAAATGGGTAAAGGGCAGTCGATGTCGGAGCCAATCGGGATAGACCAGAGCTGGATAGAAGGTATGAGACGCAAATTGACATGGTCGAGAAGGAAAAACTGATCATCCAGAGAGCAGTGTGGAAAAATAGAGTCCCATTGGTCTGGCATGTTTCTTGGAACATTATCCTCTCTGGAAACAGACTAGGCTGCTAGGTAACGCGCCGATGAGAACACAAGGTGATTTTTACTGTCCTCTCCAAGATTAACCACTCTTAATCGGAACAGCACCCTGCAGTTGACTAGGCTGATTTGGGCCGGTTGGGCTTGTTTGACTATGCGTGGGCCAGTACTGAAGAAGCAAGTGACCCAGTAGGCTACTACACAAACCTATTCAAATCCTCACAAATGCACTTGGCTAAGTAGCTAGCATGCACACGCTTGCATATGTAAACATAGACTTTGTGTTCCTCTGTGTGTACATGAGCTTCTTTAGCCCCCAAAACCACCATATTTAAAGATGGCTAGGTGCCAATACAGCTCAGCATTGTTAGCTCAACATCTTAATCCTGCTTAATGCACTGTGAAATATACATTTATCTTTGGTGTCATGGTCTTCAGATTGCATCAGGATGGATGCAAACATGGATTTGCCGCCCCCACTTAGCAATGTAGCAGCCGTGCAATATGAGACCAATGAAAAAACGAAATCATCTTTGTTATGTTTTTCTCTCAAGCCATGCATTCACCCAAATGACGTAGTTCTCAGCATCACCAGTAAGTTGCTTTGGTCTTTTAAATTACAAAATTTAGTGCTTTCACAACTATTGATGCATTCCCTAGTGTATAGACAGCCAGAGCATTGCTCCCCATGCCATGGGGTACTATAATACACCATTGTGTAATTAATCTGATATTAAGTTATATGAACGATCATTAGAAATAGAAAACCTGTTTTAGTAGATGTTTTTTGTTCTATATGCCATGCTATTGATACACAATATGCAGTGATCATAAGCAGCGACAGCAAAGTGGTCTGTGATTTACACAAAAAAGAATAGAAACAATTATTTTAAAAGTAAATGCATACGTGTTACCAGGAAATCAGTGTTCATGAATTGCATCGATCAATGTGTTAGAGTTGAATATAATATAACATGTAACAGTTGATAATACGCAGCCAGGGGTTGTATTTAGAACTTAGAGGACAAAAAAGAATAATGTAAAAGTAATAAATGATTGAATATACCTAGTAAAAAAAAAAATCATAGTTCTAGACTCTCACTTAACTGTCCAACTAAACTACCAGATTAAAAAAAGTTAATTCAGGCATTTATTTTGATAATCATTTTGATATCTTTCAAGCAAGGCACATAGAACAACATAGAACATGTATTTGCATACATTTTATTTTAAGGTAATGGAATATACATTAATGACTACCATGGCAAATATTCTAAGGTCTGATATGTGTGCATGAGTACTATGGATGCACATAAGGAGTGCTAAGATATCTGGAATGTTATCGTAAGATGTGTTCTGTATAAGGCAGGCAGGAAGAGGTGGGGGGATTTTGATAATTTCTGAAAGGAATATAATCCACCCCCCACTTGCTCTCTCCCTCCCTGCCACCTCCCTCTCTTCCTCCCTCCCTCTCTTTCTGAGTCCCAGCCCCTGAAGGTGTCATAACTGTGCTCTCTCGCTCTCTCTTTCTCTCTCTTCCCCCCACTCTCTCTCTCTCTCTCTCTCTCTCTCTCTCTCTCTCTCTCTCGCTCTCTCTCTCTCTCTCTTTCTCTCTCCCTCTCACTCACTCACTCACTCTCTCTATCACCGCCTTTCAGATCTTTAAAAGCTGGTGCTTTGCTGTGTCTCTCTCGATATCCATTTGTCTCCTCTGGCGCTGCAGGGGACTCCTTGCTGCCTCTCAGCTCAGCCGGCAAAGCAACAAGGAGACGACAGGAAGACTGAAGAGAGAAGACGGAAAGGGAAAAAGAGAGAGAGAAACATACATCCAGAAATAGCATCAGACACATATAACTGACAGAGAGAGAGTGACGAGAACCTGAGACCTGGACAGAAAATGCCTCTCATTTCTAACTTGACAACCATTGTTCTGTTGCTGATCGGCCACTGCGGATCTTGGACCTGGGCGAACCGCTTGGGGCCCTTCAAGATCTGCCCCTCCTGCCGGGATCCAATGGGGGCAGGTCGGCCCCCCAGAGACCACAATGCTGCAGGGAGCACCTTAGTGTTGGCCCAGGGTGAGCCCTGTGGTGTGTACACACTCAGCTGTGCCAAGGGGCTTCGCTGTGTCCCCCCGCCCAGGGAGCTCAGCCCCCTCCAGGCTCTGTTGCAGGGAAGGGGCTTCTGCGCCAAGCACAGCAGGACCAGCCCCACGGAGAGGCCCCACCCCACAGGTAAGGCAGCACACACACATGCGCATGCAAATAGACCACATACAAATGTGCTTACGTGAAAATGAGTCAAAACACAGATCCACATTTTAGCCCAAGAAGCTTGGAGACTACTTTTAGCCTTGACACATTGAAACATGTATTTAGCATACAGTGTCAGGCAGGGTAGACAAGACGGAAGGGGAGTGTACCCAGTATACATTATATCATGTGCGGTAGGATTTAATGTTTATAGCTAAATTAACTGTTACAGTTCACAGTGCACACACTTTGCAAGCCACTTGCCTCCATTGAAGTTCTGCAGTGCCCCTGTGTGTCATTGTGATTGAGCAAATGTCCTTTGAGTGTCAGTTGCAAGGGGCTTTGACTTGACATTAAAGCTGGCATAATTGGGTTATTTGTGAGTGATCCAATCAGGTTTGTCATTAGGAATGCATGCAGAGATATTTATATATGTGTAATGTCAGGATTTGATTATATGTAAAGGTCATTGTATATGACTGCAAAATATGCCATCAGTGAGCATTTCTACAAAGCATCGGGGATGAATGTTAAATTGTCACATACATCCTTATCAAGATGCTTTTTTATTGCGGTAGTCTCCATCTACTGTTCACACAAAGACACTGCGGTTCCCATGGACCATTTGTTCAGGAAATATGGGAAATTGGGTCTCAGTGGGGCATTCTTTCCCAGTACATCAAGGTGTATTGTCTTTCGGTCTTAGACACATGTGCATAGGGAAATAATATGAAATTGCATTTGTGAGTGTTTGTGTGTGTCTGTTTGTCTGTCTTTGTCTGTATTTAGCATTACACATGTTTAATCTTAAACGTTTCATGATGACATGCTCATGCCAGTGTCTCTTTTTCTCTCAGGTCCCCATCCCTCACACAGTGGTGATATAGAAAAAGTAAGTTTATTATCTCGTATTACACTGTGAAAACCGACAACCAAATACACTGTCACTGTCTCATTACATTTACACATGACAGATGTTAGTAGCATCTTCACATGATTTAATGACATGAAGATGCTGTGTGGTGGAAAGGTTGGCTAATCCAGCGACATTATGGAGTCTTCTGACTGTGGCACTTCTGTTGTCTGGGGTGTCGCAGCAGCATGTATATATAGTGCAGCCATGCATTATGGTGCATGATCTGTGTGCTGCTATGCGGCAGAACTAATTGACCATGATGTGAATCAGGAAAGTTTCGCCTCAGCCACAGCTGCCACCGACATTTTTTTTCTCCATTCTATAGGGCTGTAAACGGTCTCCATTAGGATTGTATGACTGTAAAGAAATATCTGATGATGATATAAATTATAATTGCATTGGTGGATTTCATAGCGTAACAAAAATATAGCCTCCCCAGTCGCTTCAAACCACTGAGTGACCTGAAAAGCAAAAGCCTTGTGTAACAATATGATTATATAATTCATTATATTTCTTTTTTTTTTTCATCATCATGCTGCATCACTGTCACAAATCCTTTGTGATGTACGTTCAAGTGTTGAGCTGAACCATGAACACCTGAGGGGCTTGAGCTTGCTACTGTAACCTTTTGGCTGTTTAGAAGAGCTCATCTATCCTATATCTTTACCCCCCAATGTGTGTGTCCTTTGCATTCATTTATTTGTATTGCTCTTTATTTCAGGCCCCCTGCCGTAAACTATTAAATAGTGTCCTGAGGGGTCTGGAGCTGACAATCTTCCAGTCTGACCGTGACATCTATATACCCAACTGTGACACCCGTGGATTCTACAGGAAAAAGCAGGTAAATACTGAGGAAATACTGTCTAAGGAACAGAAAGGTTGATCATACAATTACGGATCAGCGATGTACTGGTAAAGAACACATTCAAAAGAATAGATTGTTGGCCTTCAAATTCCAGATAAAATATGCTGCATGAATGAATGCATGCAAGTGCTGTACATTGTTGGACTGAGATATGGTAGTATGTTTTGCTCAGATACATAGCCGTCTTTGCAGTGCAGCAAGCCATGTTTCCTATAACTAAAGCGCTGAGAATAACTGTCACCTCGCTCCCCCAGAGAATCTCAGCTGTGTGCTAAGAGAATCAGTTCCATGTAACAATGACATATCATTTTCTTTCTTTTTCTACTAATCTCTCTGTCTTGCTCACTCTGTCTTTCTCTCGCACTCTCTTTTTTCCCTCCTGATATGTCGCTCTTTTTGTTATTCTCTCTGCACTCCGACTATCCCCCCATCTCTCTCTCTCTCTCTCTCTCTCTCTCTCTCTCTCTCTCTCTCTCTCTCGGTCTTACTTCTTATCCCACACAGTGCCGTTCCTCCAAGGGCATGCAGCGCGGCCACTGCTGGTGTGTCGATGAGCTGGGCATCGCTGTGGCCTCGCATGCCAGCGAGGATGGAACTTTACCTTGCGATGGAGAGTAAGGGGAGAACGACTGTATCTCCTTGAACTGAGCCTGGGGGAAGAGGAGGAGGAGGATGAAGAGGAGGCTGAGGAGGAAGAGCACAGGGAGAGGGGGTGGGGATGGCTTTCGCTTGTGCTAGACACTGCCTGGACAGGAGGTAGCAGGGATTTAACCACTTCCTACAGAAAACGACAGCACCATTAACGTTAACGCCCTCTCTAGATACAAGACACGCGTAAAGTAAAGTAGCAACGCTCACATCTGCCTGAATGTTTTAAGCGTTGCCGCAAATTTCTCTGTTTTATCTTTTTACGTGACGTGTTGTATGCTCACACTAACTCTCTAAAAAAACTGCCTCAGTTACCCAAGCGCTGTTACCCCAAATAATCTCTATATTCCCTAGCTCTTGTCCTGGCTTTGTAGTCACTTTTAATTTAATTAGTAATTTCTTTAGAATAGCTGACACTGCCTGTGTTTGTTCTGATCTCAGTGGGCTGAAATACTGTTACGCTGGTGATGTGACACAAATGTTTCAAAAAAATGTGTCTCCCTCACCGTCCCCTCTCCCTCTCTCCAAAGATACACTGATATCAATATACTTTATTGAATATGTTTCTTTTTTTATTTATTTATTTTGGAGGAATGCATAACCCCCCCCCCCCATAAAAAAACCTAGACTAAAAAACAAACTGCTTGAAATCACACATCTCACAGTATTGTTCATGTATATCACATCATAACAGTAGTGATATGGATAGAATCTTGGATGCATAGGTTTGTTTGTCAAAATCGCTTTATGATTGCTCATTTGTTGATTGATTGATTGTACATACGTTGGAATTTTGTGGTTGACTGTGTATATTCCTAAGTGGCAGACAAAAAAGCTTATGGCTTTTATCCTTTTCAAGAAGTTGTAAGGCATATTTTTATACACGTCAATATAATATTTTATATATGAATTTTTGGTTTATTTAATGAACTACAGCACAATGCCATGTATTTTTATATTGTCAGCAGTTTCTTATTTAAAGACAGAGATTATTTTATTTCATGTTACGAAGAAATACCGTGCTTCAGAGGCACCTCTATGGCTAAACTCCACACATTCATCAGAGCTGTTCAACTGCTGTACATGTTATGGTTTCTTCTCACTTTTGTTTCCTATTTATGCTTTGTTTTTTGACATTTGGATTGTCCATATTACTATTATATATTTTTTTAAGTTGGCACAGCATACACATTTTGATTTTAATGAGGGAAAAAAATATTCTATTTGTTATTGTCTTAGTACGTCCTTCCCAAGTCCTCGCGAAAGCCATTCAATTGTGTGCTGAAAAAGTGTGATTAGAATCTACTTCTGACCAATCTTATTGTGCCAATATGTGTGCTGTGGTGGTATAGGTCTATGTATGAAGGACCTGTAAGATGCAAATATCAAAATGAAAATATACTGGTGATAAAAAAACGAGAATAAAACATATATTAATATAACAGCCATTGTTTTGTTCATTTTTCCTCCATTAGCATCACTCCATTGAAAGACTGCACAAAAATGTTGTCCCTTTCAGTTTTATGTTGTACTGTTCATTACTGTCCCAGACAGAATCCCTTGTGCTGTCACCGAAACAGCAGATCATTCTCAGCAGTGAGCCAAAACTAATAGGCACATTAATGTCATGCTGCTTTTCTGATAATTGACTCAAGTCTTTCCACGTAGGGAACCAATACATGCTTGTTTCCACGGTAACTGCATATAATATGCATGGATATAAAATCCTAAATAGGCTTCTTGTAAAGAAATGAGGTGATAAAAGCAATTCCTTATATCACACAGCCACATGTCCTATTTTCTTGGGAGGTGCTTTTGCCATTCTTGGTTATATATATGTTCATAGCATATGGGTAGAAAGCTAATGAGATATCCGCTGCAGGAAATGCATTATCCTACATATGGCACAATTATTTTAATCAAAGCACAATGTCCAAAAAAGGTCAATGTATAATGTGTGCTATATTACTGTAAATAAGAGTATTGGACTATGAGTAGGCCTATAGATTAACAGATTATCTGAATAGCAAACACCAGTTTTTGAGTAGATTATTTTTAGGCGTGTTGGCCCAAAGATAATTAGGGATAACATAGGCCAACGGTAACATGTCATTATAAAACCGAACGAACGCAACTGATCATTGGAATTTAACCTTTTCCATTTATAGGTAAACTGAAGAAACGTATCAGCCCTCTTCTCTTTGGCCGTTTTCACCTGTCAATCCTAAATGACCACGTGGTGTACAGGTGGGACCTAGTGGGCGGTGGCGGACAGTAAAAGTGATGACGTTTATTGTCAACCTGTAGTCCTATTGAGATTAAAAAAAAAAAGCTAACTGGATCTGTTTACTCGAATGTCTTAGATAACCTGTATAGATATACGTACAAAACTCCGAGTTTACGGCAGACGTTTTCCGTCCGCATTTTGCTTTAAGGGTAGGCACAGCTAAGTTGTGCGAGGGAACACATATGTTAGCTTGTTGGCTAATAACCGTAGCCATCAGGGAAACTCGCTGCCAGTAAGTAGTACATAACGAGCGAAAGGCATCTTGTTATGGCTTCTATCGGAAATTCGGGGGCCACCTCGAGTCCAATGGTGATACTGGCCCCCAAGACTAAGACAAAAAAGAAGCATTTTGTACAGCAGAAGGTCAAAGTGTTTCGTGCAAGCGACCCAGTTCTGAGTGTGTTTATGTGGGGCGTCAATCATTCGGTGAGTCGTTTAAAGCTAACTAGTTAGCATTGTAGCAAGCTAATGTTAAAGTGTCTAACGCTAATATATAATTGAAGTCGTTTCATAGCAAAAAATCCCATCAGCAAGTTACGGTTACTGTCAGTTTGTTGGTCACTTGCTCTATGCTACAGCTTCAGGTGTATCCGTGACAAATGTTTTGACGATTGGTTTTTAACCCCTTTAAGGGACACTGTTAATGTGAACCACAAAGTATTTTGCTCTTGCAGATCAACGATCTTAATCAGGTGCCTGTTCCCGTGATGTTGCTGCCTGATGACTTCAAAGCAAACACAAAGATCAAAGTCAACAATCACCTCTTTAACAAGTATGCTACACAAGTAACTTTACTGCAGCACATTTTGATGGGCTGATTTTTGGGGTTGAATTGAGTGTTCTACGTCTGCTTTACAATGAAGGTGCACTACTGTGAATAATTAATATTCACTAAAACTTTTAAATCTTCCTCTCCTTTAACATGTTTCAGAGAGAATCTTCCAGGGCATTTTAAGTTCAAAGAATACTGTCCTCAGGTATTCCGAAATTTGAGAGAGCGGTTTGGAATTGAGGATCTGGATTACCAAGTATGTCTATTATGTGGTGATGTATAATATAAACTTGAACTCTTTGTTGTTTTTTGTAAATCCTGTTTGATTAACTGTACAGACATTTTTGAAATTCTATCCAGAATCTAGCATGCCTTACCTTAAGGTCAACCTTAACAGTTGTATTGTTTACTGGTCATCATTTTGAAGCTTCTGTAACAAAAACACAACGTGATTAGAAGTTAAATATAGCCATCGCTTATATCATTTGTGTTTACTAACTCCCAAAGGTTTCGTTGACACGGAGTCCCCCTGTGAGGAGTGCAGAAGCTCAGGGAGAAGGACTGCTCCTCCACTCTGATGACCACACCCTAGTGGTCAAGCAGATCTCCAGCGAGGATGTGGCCGATATGCACAGCATCTTGTCTGAGTACCACCAGGTAGTGTGTGTGTGTGTGTGTGTGTGTGTGTGTGTGTGTGTGTGTGTGTGTGTGATGTGTGTTTGTGTGTGTG
>OMKQ01094027.1:0-10014 GCA_900302335.1 Phycis phycis
AGTATCCCCCTTCCCCCTCCAGAAAAAAGATGTCCGCCTGTCCAAGTCCATGTCCTATGCTTTGCGCCATGGAGCTAACGAAATGGGACTCCACTTGAATACAGGTGAGATGCTCGCTGGAATTTAATGTGTACTTCAGGTGGCTATTATTATTACTTGTATTTGTATTTATTATTATTATTATTATTATTATTATTATTATTATTATTATTATTATTATTATGCTTATTATTTTTATTATTATTGTTATTATAAGTAGTAGTAGTAGTAGTATATTCTGTTTATCAACCTTATTAATTTGATAACTGTGGACCTGTCCACAGTTATTAAATTGTGGCTTACATCTGTAGAATAAGTAACAATCTTTATTGACAGGATTTACTGGTTTTATTTTAATATTTGTATTTGTATTTGTTTTATTTTTATGGGCTTCTCAAACTCTTATAAGTAGGCCATCAAACCCACACCAATGCCTTCACACCAATGAGTCCTGTACAATCTCGCCACATTCTGAAATAAAACATCCCTATTTATTTAATGGTTTAGTTTCAGCTTTACATTAGAACCAGTGAATACTAAGAGAGAAAAAGAAAGATGGGTATATCAAATTGCTAGAATATTCGTTGTTGCAATTCCCCAAATGACCTGTGTGGCGCTAGTTGCAACACCAGGCAACCAGGCCCCAAATAATGTTGTTAAAGAATTGTTGACTTCTTACTTCAACTTCCAGGATGTCCCTGACAAATAGAAGAAAAGATAGTACACAACAAATAACTGTTCAAGATGCCTAGTGTGCAAATAGAAAATATATATAATATTTACCACCAGAAATTTCTATTTCCCAGTGCATCTGAAGTGTTTTTTTGTCATCAAATTTTTGTCCCACTTGAAGGCATTTGGTCTAATACCACCTGATGTATACCGTGTTCTGTGATATAGGTCTATTAGACATAACACACTTTTCCATTCAGATGGCTTTCTCTATGTGGAAGACCTCCTGGTTCACCCCCAGTTTCGCTCGTACTCGCTGGAAGACGTGGAGAGAGTCGTGGCCACCAATGACAAGCAGCGCTTCAAGCTTCGCCCCCACCCAGAGAACGGCCGTCTGCAAATACGAGCCAATCAGGGCCACACAGTGCAGGTGGGTGGAGAAGGCGTCTGAGAGGACACGTAGGCCCGACTCATCGCTCAGCCGTACAAAACAACGCGACAGCCGGCGGCCCTCAGCAGACGCCCCCCCCCCCAGCGGGACGTCAGCGTGACGGCCGGGCTCCTCCTGGTGTTCAGGGCCCCGGTGTCGCGCGAAGCATTGCCCGGCACTCGACATCCTCTTCCTCTTCCTCTTCCGTCATGCTCTTCTTGTTGTAGTATGTCATGCAGTGGCTCCCAACCCTTTCTAGCCCTCAACCCCATTTCTAGCTCTGAACGTTTGGGCAACGTCAATTATTGTAATGTTTTGTTTTTGTTTCTCTGCTACAGACACACACTACTATACACAAGTAATTTGTAGTAGTTTGCCCATGGCTATAAATCTTAAGCAATCTGTTCATATATACAGAAGGCCTATGAGACCTTTAAAAAATATAATAATAATAATAATAATAATAATAATAATAATAATAATAATAATAACAATAACAATAACAATAATAACAATAATAATAATGTTAATAATAATCATTATATTTATAGCTCATGTCTGTAATTTCTTGCACCACATATGCATATCAGGGGACCCCAAGTGAGGTCCCTAGCAGAATGTTGGGAACCACTGATGTACCTTCCCATATACATTTCATTTTTTTTTATCCTGTACAGACAGACAGACAGACAGACAGAAGTACTTTAATGATCCGACGGAAATTGCATTGTGTTTATAATGTTTGCATTCAGAGGCTACAAATAGATAAAGTGATGTGAAATGTTCACGCCGAGACGAATTTCATATGGAACTAGAAACACAGAAAAGGGAAACGATGGGCAAAGCTTATAGGAATTGTGCGGCTGGACTATGAAACGTTCTGCACTGTGTAGGTTTCTATGTCAGGTGTTTAGGGAGCATCCAGGCAAAAGATTCACAAGAGCTTTTCAGCCTCCGAGCTACTCTGACGATTATTCCTGTTATCGTTTGTGTATTGTATACATCCGTTAACTATTTATGAAAGACAAGATTTAATTTTAGAAGAACAGTCATAAATGGATGCAGAAACATCCCCTTTAACAGTGAACTCCTTAGAGTAACAAGAACCTCAACAGCTGAGAAGTGGGAAGTAGAATGAAGAGTTGAAGCATTCTCAGTTCTCTTTTACTTTGAGAGCAACTTTATTGCAATATACATTTTCCTGTTTATCTGAAAGGCATAATACTTACAACATGGATTATAAACACAAAATCTTGTTTTTTATTGTTACGTCATATCAATCTTAACATGACAATGTATCTTCTGATCTTTTGCAGCTGTTTTAAAATATCTTGAACTGCTATATAGCTGACAGGCAAACAGAAAAATTCAAAATGGGATTTTAATGTCCAATAGCTCCATGATGATGGTTCCATGGTGGGGGAATAAGTCCAGGTCCAAATAATTATTTGATATATATATATAATTTTACATATTATTTCCATTTGATCAATACATTCTGATGTTCGTATGATGATCAATACAGCAGTTGCTCAAACAAAGTATATGGATTACATTTTAATAATATGAAACCCTGGTCTAAAGCTATAATGTAAATTTGATTCACAATAATCAATATCAATGGCCTCAAATTAACTATACCATTAAAACCCTGTTCCCTGCTAGGAATCCAATGAAGATCAGATGAAGTGTACTTATAGCCTTGTTAGATACTTCTCGAAAGTCAAGGCCAAACTTGGAACTAGAAAGATATCGAAACAAACAAACGGCAAAGTCACTGATCAAACCTCAAACCCCAATGGTCCTGTGAAGCGCCAACATTTTGCTCAGAGGCAGAGCCTTATATACTCTTTCACCCCTCTTTGGTGTCATCATAAAACTCCTCAAACCTTCGGCTTGAGGCTTAGGATGCTGTATTCAATGCACTTCATTTATTACGCCTACACCTGTTGCTACCGTGCAACGCAGGAGACGAAGCATCTAGATGATCGAGGCATTCATGGTCCCCTGCATACAGAGATCCTTAAAGACCCCACATTTGATGCTCTTGTTTGCTTGCAATCGATCGCCAACTCGAGAGAGAGTTGTTGTGACGTGAAACCGAAATATACATAAGTATAGCGTAACCTAGGCTAATCAAAACTTTGTTTTGCCACGTCTCGCATGAGAAACACTGTGGCAGTTTCAAACACAACAGTGTCTCCCCATAACACACTGACAAATTGTTTCACTATTAATTACTAAACAATAACCAAAACACCATTACTACCAATAAAATTCCTATGCTCCTAAACTTCCAAAATGGAGGTGGTCGTTACGATGTGATGTCATGATGTACAAGCCCAGTAAATCCTAAAAACAAAAACATGGCCACCTACTTCTTCTTTGATTCGTACATACGTTTTCTGTTGTGCGCCATGAAAGACTCAGCTGTAAACAGAACGTTGCCGTTTCTCGCAAAATGGCTCTAAGTTACGGGTTAGGCCATTTCTTATGGTGTTAGATGAGATGAGCATCTCAGTGGCTAGAGTACCAGATAGGGCTATTTACACCAGTCCCAAAAATAAATGACTGCAGCTGGATTCTCAGTTGCAGAGTCAGAGTCTTCACCACAAGCCTATTTTGTTATTTATTTTCATTCCGTAGAATCACATTGTATTTATTTGCTTCTCAACTAATATATTAACCTCGAGATCATTTGTACTTTTATGGTATTTTGGGTGCATCATGTTTGTTTGTGTGCTAAATTCAGTCAAGTATACATGACTTCCTCCAACAGGCTTTGGGCTTTCAGAAGGGTCACCTAGCATACCACCATGCTAATCTATTCATCTATTACAATAGGTGCATTATTATTTGGCAGAAAAGCCTCTTTTCTCTCAAGTTTTGAGGTCTGCATCATAATAAATCCCTGTGTGGGTAGAGTTGTTGCACGTTCGGAGTCTAGACAATCAGGAAGTCACGCTTTGAATACAACTAGAATCAATGAGAGGGGGTCTTTTGTCTTGGGAGGATTTCAGTCCTTCATTTTTCACTAGAGCCCGAGGATGTTTCCAGCTTGAAACAAAATCCTGTAATATATTTGTCCGTGCTTTGTATGCAGAGAATCTCCCTGGGACTCAACAGTTGGATGGATGTAAGCCGAGCTCCATACACCTTAACTCTCCAGCAACTCAATGAGCAAATCAGTTTTCTTTCAGCAAAACAGTATACTAATGCCGATGGTATGAACTCAACAGATCCCCTGCAGTGCTGTTCACGTTCATAGATGCTTTCCTTTGCTGCAACATGTTGGCTTTGTTATAATTTTCATTGTCACTTCAAAAATGACCATGCATTTAATTCATAAGTCGTGTTTTCATCTTCAGTGATACTCAAAAATCTTTTCTATGTTTCTGAATGAATTTTGTTGTTTTGGTTATCATGACAAGCTGTGTTTTACATTTACATTTACATTTAGGGCATTTAGCAGACGCTTTTATCCAAAGCGACTTACAAAGAGTACATTTGTCATCAGAAGGTCAAACATTTCATTGCTGCTAATACAGTAAGAAGTTACCAGAACAAGTTTCAAGCATTTCAAGTGCTAGATTTTATTAGTTTTATTCCGTGGCCGTGATAACGAGTGTGTTTTTTTTATTGCGCTTTTTATATGAATACATTTTATTTTGTAAATCTAATGTATTCATATACAACATATCCCCTTGGGAATGAGAAGATGAAGTACCCTTCCGATCGTGTCTTTGTGATGCAATACCTGAAACCAATGACCGGCGGCCCTGTTAGGTGAAGGACCTGGAGCTGAGGCCGGTGCTGGCCGGCTCGGCGGACTTCCCCGGCGAGGCGGTCCATGGCACCTACCTGAGCAGGTGGCGCTCCATCCGACAGCAAGGCCTGAGCCGCATGGAGCGCACCCACATCCACCTAGCCCCCGGGCTGCCAGGGGCCCAGGGCGTCGTCAGTGGTGAGCTGTCCGCGTTGTGTACCGTGTGAGAAAGACGTCGCTGCCGAATGTTTGAATGAATTTGAATTGAATGAAGGGGCGGCAGTAGCTCAGTGGACAGAGCGGGTCGTCCACTAACCCGGAGGGTTGGCAGTTTGAATCCCACCTCCAACTGTCACTCACGTCGAAGTGTCTGTGAGGAAGACACTGAACCCCACAAATGTACTGACTGTAAGTCGCTTTGGACAAAAGCGACTGCTATATGCCCTAAATGTAAATGTAATGAACCGTATTAATTAGTCAGTAATTACAGGTGCTGCAGGTACGTTTTGAGCGCTGTAAAGAGAGAAAGCTAAGGCAGTAAGAGTGAATAACTGCAAATGCATCCCCTTCCTCTCTCGTTCGCTCTCTCTCTCCCTTCTACGTTCCACTGGCATTGAAATGTGTTGCATTCACACACCTGTAACTGACAGGCGCGGTGCATTCTGCGAACCAATCCAGGATGGTGTAAACACTGTCTGTTCTCATTATATTTTACTCTCCACAAGGCATGAGGGGTGATTGTGACTTGGCCATATTCATCAATGTCCCGAAAGCTCTGACCGGTAAGTACTAGCGCTATCCGCAAACCACATCCCATGATGTTGTGCAGCAAATTAATTCTTCCAAGGCCTTTATCACAGAGGTGTAACAGAACTCTGGAGCCTCTCATGAGGTTGAGGGCACTGACGTTACTTCAGATCCATAATTACCTTCGTGAGTTACACCTGTGATGATGCCTGTGACATGTGATTACCAGTGAATTTTAATTCGTTTTTCTTTGTTTTTCGTGTTTAGACGGCATCCGCTTCTTCTGGTCAGAGAATGGAGTCCTGCTGACCCCGGGGGACGCCGAGGGAAGACTGCTCCCAAAGTACTTTAGCCAGGCCGTACAGCTGAAGCCCACAAGTAAGACCCGGCCCACCGCCAGGCCGGGGGGGGTTCAGGACGGTTGGGGGCGGAGCAGTTTCTTTTAAAGTTAAAAGTTCCACATAATCATACATTCAATTGACAATCCAGATAAATACCAGTCATCCTGGAATTTATGTTTGTATGCTTGCTTGCTTTCAGGGAGTATCCTGCCACTGTAGTAGTCTTGGGGACTACCAGAAGGATATTGGATGTTGCACTACTTGGTGGACCCCATCTGAACACAGCAGTGGGCTGAAATGATGAAACCATATTGTGGGTTTTTGGACTCCACAATATGGATAATGGATTATGGGCAACGCCACATGGCAAGAAATACAAGAAGTTAGGACTCATCACATATGTCTCATAGAGGACGTGGTTATATCATGTGGTGTTTTGGGTTGCTTTAAGTTTAAAATTGAAGCTTGTCTACTTCCACAAACGAGGGAAAACTTATCTAATTTGTTGATATAATAAACATAGAAGGAGAATACGGTGGTTGAAAACCCATAATATAGCTGTGCCAATATGACTAACTATGGTAAAAAAGAAATCTGAAATGACATGAACGAACCCAGAGTGTTAAGGACAGGAAAAGGGACAGTTGTGCAGATGAGCACAGAGGATATGCGCCAGACGGGGAACGGACGGACATTGTGGGTTTGCCTGCTAACAGACAGCCACAACTGTTTCTCAAAGATGCCGAATGGCCAGGGAGATAGTGGATAACAACGTCTGCAAAGCTTCCTGTAAAGGAAACCACCCCAAACTATTGGCATGAACAAAAGACGCGACTGCATAAAATAAAGGACAATGACTCGACTTGACCATTGTGTTGTATTTTAATTTTAAGCATTTAAGCATTTGTTTAGACCCATCCACAAATGAGATTCAGTTGACATTTTTTAACAAAGATATTAGTTGTGGATCCAACGGGTGCAGTATGTACACGGGTATCTAAGCAACATGGGTCACCAACCCAAGCAGTTGGCAGAGCCATAACAAATTGAATGAGCTGAAAATGTTGTTTTTAGAAGAGCCAAAGGTTAGTTTGCATAATCAATCAACCTTTTTCAGGAAGATATATATAATTCCAAATAAGACCATTCCAGACTGAAAAGAATTATACTGTACGCATTTCTTGGATGTCCTCTGATTGTAGAATAGGATATTACGCAAATAGGTGTTGAAATTGACTTGGTGCCCTAGCCTTGTGACTTTGCCCACAAAAAGGTAGCTTTGTATCCCATTAAGACATTCACACAGTTCTTCATCTTGTGCAAAATGGAATGTGATGATGAAATGGAATGTGATGATGAAATGGAATGTGATGATGAAATGGAATGTGATGATAAAATATAAGGTGATGATAAAATCGACTCAGCGGTTGTTCAGTGATCACAGAAGGAGCCCAGCCCTCCGATCATCGGCTCCCGGCCCCTGTATTCAAAAACGACCACAAAGTTCCTACTCCGCTAACGGGGAGGCAGCGCCCCGTGGGGGGGGGGGAACCTCAGAGGGCCTCGTGTCCGCCCGTCAGCTTGTGAAACAGCTCCTCGTTCAGCACATCGCTCTGCTCGCGGCTCCGCGTCGACATGAAGATGTAGCCGCCGATGAACTCGTGGACGATCTTGCAGTCGGCGGTCACGCAGCTGAAGGCGATGTTCACGTTGCCGTCAAACTCGATGGCCACCTGGGGAGGGGAGGAGTGCGCTTTTAAAGGGAAAGGTGCCGTGTTGTTTGGCGTGTGTGTGTGGCGTGACGTGGCGTCAGTTGCAGAGTTGCACTTCTTATTAAGAGAGGGTGGATGAAGCATGGAAGTGGTTAGTGACGAGCTGGTTTATCTCAGCCGTTCCCTGCTGAAGAAGGATAAAGACGGCTCCGGTAGTGTTACATACAGATTTGCATTGTATGCGCATGGATTGTCATTTCTAAAAGTATGTTGAAAGCTTTACAAGCACTTTTATACGGTTTACTAGTGCTGGCCAAGTTCGTGTTCAGCAATGAAGCGCTTTCAGATCCCCGCCTCCAGCGACATGATTGGTCGAAACAATGGAAACACCTCGTTCAATATTTGCTGTATATATGTACAGTATATATATTATTTTTGTCTGCCATCAGTCTATAAAGTCTGAGACTATGTGGAACCTAACACAGCCATGGAGTTCACACTTTGCTGCTGTGTTCCTTTAGACCTTAATAGAGATCATTTTACCTATGAATTTTGCAAGGCGAGGAGGACCATAGGTGGGTGAACGCGATGGACAGGTGGAGGGTGTGGGACCATAGGTGGGTGAACGTGACCATAGGTGGGTGAACGTGACCGATGGACAGGTGGAGGATGTGGGACCATAGGTGGGTGAACGTGACCAATGGACAGGTGGAGGATGTGTGACCATAGGTGGGTGAACGTGACCGATGGACAGGTGGAGGGTGCGTCTGTGTGGGTGTCACCTGTCGTATGTCCCAGTTGACGTTCCACTGGCGCATGTTGTTGTAGCGCCAGGTCTTCACCACGTCGCCCACTCCGAGGTCGATGCGGATCAGCCGGTTAGGGGCGATGCCCAGCACCTCGTCCTTCCGGCTGCCCTTGAATCTGTTTGATATTTTATTTTGAGGACAACAACCACACTGAAAATGTGAGCTTTGCAGCTTTATTTCCAGAAAACGGTTTGTGATGATAGCCTGTTTGTTTATGTATTGGTTGCGGAATTGGCTTTCCTGGACCGTATCCATAATCGTGAGCAGAGCAGGTGAAGTGATACTGAATCCTGAGTAGTACACATGGCAGATAATGCCGTCCAATGAATTTCAATGGAAATAAAAAAGATTACAAATTTGGCTGCTGCAGTAACTGCTTGAGTGAAATTGTTCTGAAATGTTGGAAGTGAAATAGATATTCGAAACCTTAAAGCCTTGTAGCTGACACATTTGGATAGGTTACAAAAACTTCACCAATGTTATTCAATCGCTATGTCTAAGACAATTATAGGCCACTGACTCACAAAAGAATGGACTTTGTGTATTTCATCATTGTGTGTTCAGCATGATATGTTATTTTGTATCTAATCATTTCTCACCGGCAGAGCTATTTTCACATATTACACTGGGAAGACAGAGGCCCTCTGTACTTCAGTGAAATATTTTTGCAATACCCACATATTTGTGAAGCCATAGAATTGCATGTTGCAGATAAGTTGTGGCTATCTCAATAAAGGTGCACAGGGACTGCTTGGCCATAGTGGTTAAACGATAAACCATTTTTGAAACTGTATAAAAGTTATCCAATATAGAATATCGAAAAATGACTTGGGTATAAACAAAAACAAGATAACAAGTACCTGACAACGACGTAGGAGAGGCCGAAGTCTGGCAAAGCCTGCCAGATCTGCAGGAAGCGCAGCATCGCCTCGGTCCACGAGAGCTGGGCCAGGTTCTGGCAGGCCTCAAGGATCCGTGGGGTCAGCTGAACCAAAACCCAAAGGTACAATATAGACAGACAGACAGACAGACAGAAGTACTCTAATGATCCCCGAGGGAAATTGCATTTGTTACAATACTCCGGGAAGAAAAGGCAGTGCAAAGGTAAAATATAAATATCTAATATAATATAAACTTATGAAACAAATAGATACAACAGCAACATAACGCAAGGACATTTGTATGCGTTGTGGTTGTAAGTCACCTTAGTTTCGACTGAGTTTTAGGCTCTAAAATGAATGACAGTGTTTCCAAATCCTTTTGATCTAATCCCCCAGTAGTGTGCATTGTAGTGTAACAGGCATACAGCCTATAGTGTTTAAGATGAAAGAAGCTGGAATTCTTTTCTCTATTACCTCTAGTTCTGGTCTTTAGAGATCAACAACACTCCACATGCAGTATGTATGATCGTATTCAAGTCAGTTATGTTTTTGGTGATGTAACAAAGCAGAATCCACCTGGGCAGGAACCACCTGGTTCCCTACTGAGACCCACAGTT
>OMKQ01094031.1:0-11587 GCA_900302335.1 Phycis phycis
TTAGTGTGTGTGTCAGTGTGTGTGTTACTGTGTGTGTTAGTTTGTGTGTTATGGTGTGTGTGTGTCAGTGTGTGTGTTAGTGTGTGTGTCAGTGTGTGTGTCAGTGTGTGTGTTACAGTGTGTGTGTGTGCGTGTGTTTGTATGTGTGTGTGTGTGTGTGTGTTTGTATGTGTGTACATGTGTGTGTCTGTGTGCGCGTGTTTGTATGTGTGTATGTGTGCGTGTGTCTGTGTGTGTTTCTATGTGTATGTGTGTGTGTCTGTGTGTGTTTCTATGTGTATGTGTGTGTGTCTGTGTGTGTTTCTATGCATATGTGTGTGTGTCTGTGTGTGCGTGTCTCTCTCTCATTTTGAGATTGTGTTAACCTCGTGGAACACAAGTGTTTGTGGGCGGGTGGATGCAGAGCTTCAGGAGGAAGTGTGGAACCAACAGGAAGTTCTGTGTTCCGTGTGTGTTGTGTGTTTGCTCAAGGCGCAGGCCGACTCCTTCACCCTTCCCTGAGTCACTCAGCGGCCAGAGACACAGACCATCGCTCCAACTCTTTATTAAAAACACTGGACAAATAAAATCTAATCAAAGTCTTTGCTCATCAAAATAATAATAATAATAATAATAATAATAATACAAACAACATAGACCGTTCTGGGTTTCCCGGCTGCACAGCTGGGAGTGGAATGAAAATACAAATAACAAGGAAACAAACAGAAGGTAATGAAAACGCGACGGAGGAGACAGAACCTCTGGAAGACTGAGGAACACACGGCTACATACACTTTATTTCAACTATAAATTAATATTTAAGAACTCTGTCGGGGTTATAGCTGCGCGTACCACAACATGAAATAAAACAAAAAACGTGACAAAAGATTCAAAAGCAAACAAAAACGGACATGAAGCTGGTGATTATGTAACTAGTTCAATAACCAGTAAGCTGGTGATTATGTAACTAGTTCAATAACCAGTAAGCTGGTGATTATGTAACTAGTTCAATAACCAGTAAGCTGGTGATTATGTAACTAGTTCAATAACCAGTGAGCTGGTGATTATGTAACTAGTTCATTAACCAGTAAGCTGGTGATGGTGTTACCAGTTCATTAACCAGTAAGCTGGTGATGGTGTAACTACTTCATTAACCAGTAAGCTGGTGATGGTGTTACCAGTTCATTAACCAGTAAGCTGGTGATGGTGTTACCAGTTCAATAACCAGTAAGCTGGTGATGGAATAACTGGTTCATTAACCCTCAGCTCCTCTCCTGAAACATCCCATAAATACGTCAGCATGGAGACAGTAGGCCAGGACTACAGCAGGTGTTAGGACACAATGTTTCTCCTCCTCAACAGATCTGTCTAGATACTCTGGACATTTCTCTTACAGCTAAAACTTGATTTGATCAGAAGTGTTGACCTGAAGTAGGTGATGGATGAAACTAAAATGACCCCCCGCCTTAAACATGATTCACCCAAGAGACAGACAGACAGACAGACAGACAGACAGACAGAGAGGGAGACAGATAGACAGCAGAAAGTCTTTCCCCTGGGACAGTTTCAACCAGAAGAATGACTAGTTATCATCCGTTTAACAGACGTATCCCAGGGTAACAAGTGCCTTTTACACCACCTCGTCGCTGAAGCAAGTTCTTGTTGTGATTAAAGCTGCTTGAGGCTAACATTTCTCTAATTATACATTCACCACAGACCACAACAAGCGCATTCGTGTCAGATCTCCAATGTTCAGGCACTTCGTAGTCTGGGGCCCAAAACACAAACACTGATTCTGTTTCCTTAAACCTTCCTTTCTCTTGTTTTCTACATTTACCTCTCCAGTTATTCCATGTCACCGTGGGGAATAAGTGTGCATGAAGATGTGGTTGAGTTAAGGTGTGACAGTCCAATGTTGTGTTGGATTACAAAGGTTGGGATGTTGTTTAGCCATCGCAAACCATTGCAAAATTTACCCTGTAGGGACAAGTGGGAGGGTCCACCTGGATGTTTGATGATGCTATAAGCTCAGCAAGAAGTCTATTCTGACCAATCGGAAGGACGGGGGAAGAGAGTCTGACCAATCCCGTGATCCCTCGCTCCACACACCCTCTCACATTCAATTTGGTTCAGAGATCGAAAAGAAACGGAAACACTAAAACTCATTTGGCACTTTTTTTCAACAAACTCAGCATGGGAAAGCCATTCGAATACATGATACATGTTTCTGCTTTCATAAAATCGTTTGTTTTCATTCGCTGTGAGACAACACAGCGATCCTTCATATGAATAATAATACTGTTGAGCACCAGTTCAAAGAGTTAGCTTCTAGCCCCCCTCTAACCGAGGGTCTTCTCCTCAAACATCGCAAAGGCTTTGTGTCCCAAAGCTTCTGGCGTTAGTGCAGTTCTAGAATGTTCTCGTGTTCTACAATGTTCTAGTAGCTAGCCACATGCTAACTAACCACATGTTGGGTGAACAAATTATCTTTTGTGAAGAAGACATTTATAATGTGGAAGAACCCAGCAGAAATGTGGCTATAGGCGAGAATAAACTATGCAGCCTTCTGTTCAGACATGTAGGCTACTATGACCACCTAACCCTAACTCTGACCAGCTAACCCTAACCCTACTCTGACCAGCTAACCCTAACTCTGACCAGCTAACCCTAACCCCAACTCTGACCAGCTAACCCTAACGCTAACCCTACTCTGACCAGCTAACCCTAACCCTCAACGGCAGCTGAGTAACGCTAGTCAACAGCGCTACAGCTTTCTCTCTGGAAGCCCTCACGTCCCTGTGGCACCTCCCCTGTGGAAGACAGCCCACCTACAGGGTCTCAGAAAGGCCTGGAGGTGGAGAGGCTGCGAGCCCTGCAGCAGTTATCAGCTTTGTGTTGATATTGCTAAAGTGAAAATCTTTCAGACAAATGGCAGAAACGTTGAGGAAAACCCAGCGGTGTATAAACTCCTCTTTGTGTACAGCATACATTCTTGTTTCTTTACAGTAAACAGACAAAAACAGACACATGGTGAATCTGAAGACTTGCAGTTCTACTGTAAATAAGTTACAAAAAAAGAAATACAAATCTTTCCTTACAGTACTAAAGTTCTAAACTAGATCTTTCAACCATGTCAAGTCTATAAATACCTTTACAAATATACATGTTAATTATTCAAATAAGCTTTATGTGTGACTTAAAATGATTACATGTCTTCCATGACAGTGTGTTCTAGATTTCTAGAAAATGTGTTTTTGTGTTTTAAGTACATGTCTGTGAAAAGCAATATGATACATCCTGCATTTATACATTTACAATAAAATCCTTTTCTAGATACAAAAACTCAAACTATAGTTTTTACTTACAGCCCTGAAAGGATCTTCCATGAAGTTCACAGATAGTTTGATGGTGTTTGGTTCTTCTGAACACATGCTAGCCCAGTTAGCCGGTCCTGGTCCGGTCTCATGTAAACACTGGAGACTGGATTCTACTGTCCGGGGTTCTGTGTGGAGGAACCTTCTCACTGTGTATGGACTGAAGTACTGACCGATGCATTGCATCTCAAACACAGCTAAATGCCCAGGATCACTGATCGTGCATCCGACCAATGGTCTTCATTCCCTGCTGTGTCATCACTTCCTCCTCGACAGGAAGTGACATGCACCTTTCCATGGAATGGTTGGATTCCACGAAGTCTTATGGAAAACACTGGCCCAGTATAAAAATAGATCTCATCTTTTAGAGGAAGACAAGGAAGAGGAGCCGAGAAGAGGAGAGGAAGACGAGGAAGACGGGGAGGAAGATGTTGAGAGGAAGTCAAAGTGCAACCTTTCACTGTCCGCTCATTCCCAAGGTCACAGAGGCCCGAGTCAAGGTTGCGTGGGATTGGGGATGGTGGGCGGGGCTTATGTCCTGATGACAGCGTCGCTAGGCAACGTCTTGCGGGGGCAGGGCTCTTGGGGGGGAGGGTCGTGGGCGAACACCGAGTCGTCTCCGGAGGAGCAGGCGCTGTCGGTGTCCCGGCCGGTCGGCGAGTACTGCTCGAAGGTCCCTGATAGGTCCAGGTACTCCTGGAGGAGGGGCAAAGGTCAGCCTGGACTAGCACAATCACGCCATGTTTGATCTGAGCGGTCCGGGGCTTAGACATCCAACCACCTGGAGTGATCCTGAACCAGGAGGAGGAGCTAGTCTCTCTCCTACGAGGAGCCTCTCAGCAGGGGAGTGGACTTACGTCAGTGGACGTCATGGACAGGACCCGGTCGTGGTCTTCCACCAGCTGTCTGAAGGTTGGTCTCTGGAAAGGGACCGCATGCCAGCACTCCCTCATGATCATGTACCTGGAGCAACAACCAATCACACCTCACCTTGTCAATGCCTCACCTGGAGCAACAACCAATCACACCTGACCACTAGAGTGGCGCCAGGCCAACAGTTCTAAAGACTCACTGACCTTGCGTAATCTCTCATAGCATAGCCCAGCATAGCAGGGCTTACAGTTCTGATGGCATATTAGCCTATCCTAATGTAGCCTCTGAAGACATGTTAACCTTGCGTGGCCTAGCATGGCCTAGCCAAGCCTGAGGAAACAGAGCATACATTTCTGAAGGCATCTAAACCTAGCATATGCTATGCTAGGTTTAGATGCCTTCAGAAATGTATGCTCTGTTTCCTCAGGCTTGGCTAGGCCATGCTAAGCTTGGCTTTCATATCGCGGCTTACAGTTCTGAAGACACGTTAACCTAGCATAGCCTAGCACAGCGGGGCTATGCTCGCAGTTCTGAAATCATGTTAACTTAGCATAGCCTAGCGTACAGTTCATGGGTGCAGTTGGCTGGTTTGTCCATGCGATGGCCCTCCTTCAGCAGTTTGAAGAGCTCCTCCACAGGGATACCGGGGTACGGGGAGCCTCCCAGGGTGAAGATCTCCCATAGCAACACACCGTACGACCACCTGGACACACAGGAGGAGAGGTCAGGGGTTCCCAGGGGGCTCCCATGATGCTTTGGGCCTGATGCACATTGTATCACTGAGGCCTTTTTCTTATCTATATCCTGTAGATGTGTAGTGATGAGAATCAACGTAAAATATGGTGTTTAAGCTTTCAGAACAACACACTTTACAGCATTGTATTCGATGATGAAGTGAAATGTGCCATGTTGGTGGTTCAAAACACATCTTTAAAACATCCTGAATGGACTGGTGTGGGCTGACTGGGTGCAGAAGGTTCTTTGCACCTGTTAAATACCCCATTAAAACTCTCTCCTAAACAGAGAATCAAAATGTCAAAGAAGACATTTTAAACATGAGGCGCGATTTACTAAATAAAACGGAAGGGCATAAAAATCATGAAAGCAGAAAGGCTTTTGACCCTTTTGGCCTTCCATAGTATTTGAACCAGAGAGAGACACACAGACAGGCAGACAGACATGCGTCTGGGACTCCCCTCTGATGTCTGTGAGGCTTCGGCTCTCAGTGTAGCGTGGAATGTGGAGGCCATGATACAATGGCAGCTGATTTCCCTGAGAGAGAGAGAGCGAGTGTGTGTGTGTGTGTGTGTGTGTGTGTGTGTGAGAGTGTGAGTGTGTGTGAGTGTGAGAAGCGAGGATGCCAGTGGACTGTGGGACATCATGAATTGGAATTTCACCACAGAGATTAGCGCTGACGCTAACGCGCGAAGGCACATTCTAGCTTAGCTCTTAAACTCACACGTCGCTCTGGTGCGTGTAGACGCGGTCGAACAGAGCCTCTGGAGCCATCCACTTCACCGGCAGGCGACCCTGGAACGCGGCAGAACCACAGGACATCACAACAAGAACATCACAAGGAGAACCACAGAACATCACAACAAGAACATCAGAAGGAGAGCCACAGAACGTTACAACAAGAATATCAGAGGGAGAACGACAGAACATTGTAAGAAGAACATCAGAACGAGAACCGCAGACTATTACAACAAGAATATCAGAACGAGAACCACAGAACATTGGAACAACAGATCTGGTACTAGGTGTGTGCACCAGGTGAGACAGGTGCAGCATGTGAGACGCGCTGTAAAGCATGCAGCAACAGACTCACATTGGTGGTCTTCTTGTAGTAGTCTATGTTGTGCACGTCTCTGGCGAGGCCAAAGTCTGCGATCTTCATCACATTGTCGTCTGTAACCAGAACATTCCTGGCTGCCAGGTCTCTATGGATACACTGTGGGGCGAGGAGGATTACAGCCAAACACGTCAGCTCAAGGCAGGTCAGGTGACTCACACTGTTACGGCGACACTGTCCACACGCTACTTTGGGGGAATCATACTAGGTTTAGCTTGGGTTCAGACCAGGATTTACCTTCTGTGAGGCCAGGTACTCCATGCCACGGGCCACCTGGTAGGCGCAGGACACCAGGTCCTTGAAGGTGAGCAGCTCGTCAGGGGTCCTGCAGGCGTCGAATGAGTAGCCCATCCCTGGGGGACGCCGCACTCGCAGATACTCCCTCAGGTTCCCCTTGGATGCGTACTCCACCAAGACGTACAGAGGACCTGCCAGAGACAGGGTCACTACACGCACAGGCTGGTGCTGACCGATTGTCCTGAGAGCTGACCGACCTTCTGAGAGCTGACCTACCGCCCTGAGCTCTGACCTACCATCCTGAGTGCTGACCTACCGTCTGAGAGCTGACCTACCGTCTTGAGTGCAGACCTACCGTCTTGAGTGCTGACCTACTGTCTTGAGTGCAGACCTACCGTCCTGAGTGCTGACCTACCGTCTTGAGTGCAGACCTACAGTCCTGAGTGCTGGCCTACCATCCTGAGTGCTGACCTACCCTCTGAGTGCTGACCTACTGTCTTAAGTTCAGACCTACCATCCTGAGTGCAGGCTCCCAGCAGGTTGATGATGTTCTTGTGTTTTCCGATCATCTTCATCATCTCCATCTCTGACACCAGGTCAGAGAGATCCTTATCTGTAGCATCATCTGGAAGACACAGGTCAAGAACATCTCACGGCTGAAGGCTATGTTGTTGTGCACATGATCAAAAACTAGAAACTAGAAATACACTACAGTCCTGGAGGTCATGTGTTCAACCTGAACAACCAATCACCTTTCAGCATCTTGACAGCTACAGTCAGAGGTCTGTTGGGCTTGTCCTTGTCCACACCGATGGCTTCAGCCATCACCACCTGGCCAAAGCAGCCCTCCCCAAGTGGCTTGCCCAGGGTCAGCCTAGAGACACCATCATCATCATCATCAACCAACACATCAAGCTGGAGAGAACATATGGAATATACATGGAATATACATGGAATATATACAGTATGCAACAGTGGTGGGCCGTCAGGGCCGGCAGGGCCTTCTCTGCTGGCCTAACATAAATCATGATCATAATTTGATAACAGTTAATTTAATTTTCGTGTTGTTTTTAGGTTAGAGTTTTTATCCAATCAGAATTCAGCTAGCTTGTGTTGCCAGGCTGTATGAAATCTGCCTGAGGCCTTCAGAATCAACAATGCGGGCGTCTGTGCAATGTAAGTGAACGGGTACATATAGTTGATAGACAGTTGCGATAGCCAATCAGATCACGAGTTGTTGACATTAGGCCTTCTAGCTGGCCTCACGTTGAACGTGACATGTACGCGTCCTGTGATTGGATACTCACTTACCGCTGTAAAACAACTAGAAGAAGGATAGCCAACACACTTGTGAGTTCAACGCAGATCAACCAAGTTGCACCGGAGCCAAACCCGGTTAGCAGAGAGAGAAATCTAATATATCTACTCAGTTTCTTAACCCACAATGGCCGAAGGAGGGCAAAACGTTGATTTGGTTGCAGATATGCAAGGCCATTTTCAAGACGGACCTTTCCAGAGAAGCTAGATCTCGTGTGACGAGGAATGTATGTAAATAATGTGGCACGCTGGCGCAGCTGCGTGGTTGTACTCAGAGACCTGTGTCATTGTGTTTCATTGTGCCGCTGGCTGTCGCCAAGATGTGGCCGTCTTGTTGGTGTCTTTCTGATATTAAACTGCGATTTTGCAATTTAGTGTACAATCTTGTTAAAGCTTGCCTGTATTCTATGTGAACTTATTAAAACTTTTTGGACAGATAAATACCCTTTTATTTTTTTGTTTTGACAGTACCACGTAGAGATATGTTTTAATTGCTGATGCGAGTTTACTGATTTTTAAATGCGCTGGAAAATAGCCCGTTTTGTACACAATTGAGGTGATGCAATGCCCAGTAGTGCGTAGTGTTTCTGTATACTATTTCTCCAGCAGTGGTCACGTGGTGTCATAAATGATGGTATTGTGAGGGGTATTTATTGAAGTCGGACTGAGTAGGACATCACTGAAGGCCTAGGTGTGAAATGCACGGCCCGCCACTGCTTTTACATCATGCAGGACCAGACGTTCAGAAAACTTTTTCTACCTTGCCTAACACAGGGGAACCTGCCGATTATGCAGCTGCAGTGCGAACTTTGGATAATTATTTTGTGCCGCGCCGTGAACACAGCTTTTTCGCGGCAAGTGTTCCATGCACTTTTGCAAAAACAAGGAGAGACTGTGCAGCAGTTTGCGACTAGGCTCAGACAAGCAGGCAGGGACTGTGCATTTGATGCAGATATGGATAACCCAATTAGTGATGCAACAGTTGCACGGTGTTCATCAAGCTATGTGCACCGTAAACTTCTGGAGGATGGTCACAATCTCACTCTTGTCCGCGCTGGAAGTTGCATCGCTCTGTGAGAGAATTGAGGAGCAGATGGCTTCGACGTTGCAGGAGCCAGCAATTGCAGATACGGAAAGCGTGAATAGGTCAAGCAAAGTTCCAGAGAAAACAAGTTCCACAAGCAAGTAAGTCTGATCAGCCACGCTGTTATAGATGTGGAAATACAGACCACTGTCCGGCTACAGACAGACAGAAGTACTTTAATGATCCCGAGGGAAATTGCCTAAAATTTAAATTGCTAGGGACCAGACATGCCATGAATGTAATGGCAAAGACCACTTTTCTAGAGTACGCAAAAGTAATAACAGTGGAAAACAAATGGTCAATAATGTGGCAGAGAGAGCAAACGCGGCAAAACAGACAGTGCTTGGGAGGAGTAAACCTGAAAATGCGCATAGACTCTGGGGAAACCTGTAACATAATTGTTGAGAACACTTGGGAAAAACTGAAAGAAGAACATATCAAATGCCAGTCATATGTCATGGGTGCAGAAAGGAAATTGTAAGCATATTTGTCCAACCACTATCGACCAACCACTGTCTGTAAAAGGAGCATTTCAATGTGAAGTGGAGATTGGAGGTACCAGTGAGTGGGCAGAGGTCATTGTGATGAAAGGACATGGGGAGCCACTACTTGGGAAAGATACAGCCACTAAACTAAGGGTATTGAGAATTGGCATAGATATTGCAACAACACAGGAATTTGAAACTAGCAAATTAGCCTTTACATTAATCCTGAAATTCAGCCAGTTGCACAGCCCTTAAGGCGAATACCATTCAACCTGAGGGGACCTGTAGAGACAAAAATAAAAGAGCTGCTATACATGGACATAATCGAAGCAGTCAATGGCCCTACTCCATGGGTCAACCCCATAGTAATTGTGCTTAAATCCAACTCTGAAATAAGGCTGTGCCTGGACATGCGTCAGGCAAACCATGCCATAGTAAGAGAACGATACCCCATACCTACCGTGGATGAAATCCTGCAAAGCATGAATGGGTCCAAAGTGTTCAGCAAACTGGATCTGAAGTGGAGCTATCACCAGTTGGAATTGACCCCAGCATCAGACAGACAGAGAGAAGTACTTTAATGATCCCTGAGGGAAATTGCATTTGTTACAATGCTCCGGGAGAAAAGGCAGTGTAAAGGAAAAAAATTAATATCTAATATAATATAAACATATGTAACAATATACATGGGAATACCAATATACATAATATACACAAATATACATACATCTAGGCATACACTATTTGTAATAGCATACACAAAGACGTAGCATGTACGGTAGCGGAGTTGATGAATAACCAGTTATGAGGTGACCACTAAGGGAATGGCAGACACTCAGAGGGAGGTGTTGTATCACAACATTCGCCATCCACAATGGAGTCTACAGGTATAAACGACTGATCTTTGGAGTGTCCACAGCAAGTGAGCAGTACCAACATGAAATTGCCTCTGCACTAGCTGGAATAGAAGGCGTCAAAAACATCTCAGATGACATTGTCATTCATGCGGCGGACCGAGCTTTGTCCTTAAATGTACTCTTTGTAAGTCACTTTGGATAAAAGCGTCTGTGCGGTTTTATTAACCTAAGGGGATCAAGTTAACAAATCCCACCGCACGGGGTGTGTTCGACCGGCGAGACAGTGTCACACTCAACACCGACACAACTGATGATCTTTTTATCTTGTTTATTTTCACAATTAGCAACTCCACACATGCTCTTCTTTCAACAGTAGTTGTGCCGTCAGCAGGTAAACAACTGAAAACATACACACAAACATAAATCACTGTGTTAATGGCACAGACATTTTTACCATCATTAACACAGGTCACAATATTACAAACACAGCTCAACTCACCAGCTCCGCTTCACCAGTCAAACTGAAAAACGTGACGTAAGAAAACAGCTGATTCTTAAATAAACCCGTGGACTGCTGCCACTAGGGGTGCAACATAAAATAGTCACACAACGTTCTTTTTGGCTTGATAGATAGATACTTTATTAATCCCCATAGGGAAATCTTTGGCATCCAGTAGCATTTACATATATACATTTACATTTACATTTAGGGCATTTAGCAGACGCTTTTATCCAAAGCGACTTACAAAGAGTACATTTGTCATCAGAAGGTGAAACATTTCATTGCTGCTAATACAGTACGAAGTTACCAGAACAAGTTTCAAGCATTTCAAGTGCTAGATTAACCATTGCTAGTGTACAACAACTCTGACTAAGTGCCAAATTACAAAGAGCGATCAAAGTGCCACACACATATATCACATGTAGAAGGAGCATAGAACAGGTACATAAAATGAAATAAAAATAAAATAAAATTAGATTAAATTAAATTAAAATTAAGGAGTAAGGAGTACGGTGCATGTGCGGTGTTGAGGGAATTAAACACCGCACATGCAGTGCAATGACAGTATTGTCTGTTGTTAATATGACTAAATATTAAGATAATATATAGTATAAATATAAATACGGTGAGAGTATAAGCATGACAAGTATGAACATTTAAGGACAAATAAATAAACTAGACTAAATGAAATGAAGTAGACTAAAATAAATGAAGTAGACTAAATGCCAGCAGGGTTTATGACCACAGTTAAGATTTGTCTGATGACAAATGTACTCTTTGTAAGTCGCTTTGGATAAAAGCGTCTGCTAAATGCCCTAAATGTAAATGTAAATGGGGAGGAGAGAGAGGGGGACTTATGCTGAGAAGTTCAATTCTCACTCTTCCCCTTTTGTGATGTGTTGAACAGTTGGATGGCCATGGGAATGAAGGACCTCCTCAGCCTGTCCGTTTTGCATTGCATTGACAGTAGTCTGTTGCTGAAAATGCTCTTTTGTTTGTATAATGTCTTGTGAAGTGGGTGGCATTC
>OMKQ01094043.1:0-10000 GCA_900302335.1 Phycis phycis
AGCCTGCGTGGAGAACCAGGGGCACGGAGCAGGAGGCACTCAGCAGGGTGGGGCTGGAAGCAGAGGGCTGCTACATATCTGGAGAAGAGGAAGGAAGGACAGGAGGCCACGAAGACTGGATTCAACTGTATTCTGTCTATTTTCAGCAGATTGGGTGTTGGTGGGCAGGGGTCATAGGTCAGGGCTGCTTTCCAGGCCGACCTGAACATGGAAAACATAATATTTTGACGTTTTTCTCCAAAGCTACTGGGGTCGGCCATCGCCTGTACAAATGTACACGAGATGGCCGACGGTACGGACCGGTGTGTGATGTCAGAGGAACATGATGATGTCATGATGATGATGACTGAGGTCCTTTGGTGTGTGTAGGACACTGCTCAGGACCTTCTATGCTCTGTGGTGGCCTCCACCATCCTGTATGCAGTGGTCTGCTGGGGCTGTGGAAGCTCAGAGAAGAACAGGAAGAGACTCAACAAGCTCATCAGACGGGCTGGCTCTGTCCTGGACTGCACTCTGGAATCCATCGAGGTGGTGGGTGAGAGGAGGATGTTGGCCAAGCTGACATCTATCATGGACAACCCCTCTCACCCCCTGCATGAGACTGTAGGACACCTCAGCAGCTCCTTCAGTGGCAGACTGCTGCATCCACGCTGCAAGAAGGAACGCTACCGTAGGTCATTCATCCCTGCTGCCGTGAGACTATACAACACCAGTCTGTCTCTGTAATCGCCTGCACTAAAGCTAAAAACACGGACCATCCTGCACTTGCAGTCTCACTTTCACTTGTGAAAATGCACATTTTTATTTGTATCTTTTATAGCCCCATATATTTATATTTATTTTTACCTGTGCAATACACCTGTACAAACACTGTATAAATCATCTCTTCTATTACACTTCATTTTTTATGTAAATAACTGTATTCTCATGTAAATAACTGTGTGTATATATATATACATTTTTATATAGTTGTTTTTTTTTTGTTGTAAACACGCTGCTACTGGAAGGACCAAATTTCACACTCGTGGGATTAATAAACAGTTTATCTCTTATCTCTTTACACAGACTTTACTGGACTGCCACACAGAGGCACATTAACAAACAATTTTCATGCACACACTATACATTTTTATGAATGTATGCACAAAACACACATGGAACACACATGTACCGAATGTCTACAAATAATATGTGAGACAAATCAGGGGAAAACAATGTGACAAGGCCAGAGCAGCTGTTACGACTGAGTTCACTCTCTCAAGGAAGGCCTCTTATTGGATAAAGCCTGTATGCCCTCCCTCTTTAACCAAGCTAAGCTAGCTATTTATTTGAGAAGAAAATTAAAACTAAAGAGTCAGGTCAAGGGATGGACTGTTTGGCAATTTGTGAAATCCAGGAAAACAGCTCTCTGATATTTAAACAGTGTTTAAATATTATGTAAAAGTGTAAAAGTATTTTGTAAACAAATGGGATATTGGAGGCACTCTCTTTTGTTTAAATGATTGTGGACATACATTTACATTTTTTATCAAATAATCATCTGCAGTTTCCTTGCGCAGGTTTCATTGCTGAATAGTGAAGGAATGTAACTGGAATGTAAACTAAGAATTAGAAAACGCAATTATCTTTTATCTTACTCTCACTGTTTCCCTCCCTTTGTCTCAATCTCTCATTTGCTCCTTTTACTGAGTCATTCATGTACATCTATGTGGTAGATTGACAAAATAGCAAGTTATCTGTCATGTAAATATGTTTGCACAGCACACACACACACACACACACACACACACACACACACACACACACACACAACTATGGTCATTATATTCATATTACTGTAATAAGGAAGCTGTTTACGCTCCAACACTTGCATGACACTCCTACCTCATGTCTGATGCCCTCCAGATTCCCATTCCATGTCACTGACCGCTCATGCACTACTGTGAGTGAGTGAGTGTGTGTGTGGTAGGGAGAAAGGAAGTAACTTGAAGTGCAATCACAATTATGTATGTGTGTGTACATTATGTTTGCCTGTGTATGTGGGTCTGGGTGTGTGTTTGGGTATTTGTGTTTTTCTCTCAGTCTCACGTATATTTCCATTGCAGTTCCATTCCAGTGTTGTTTTTTATTGCTCTTCAGATAGCTGAGTCTATTGTCGTAATTCATCTGCCTGCTTCCATTCAAATCAAACCGGATGAAGTTTATATTCCACAGATGGTCCCCGGCCAGCTCAGGAGGATTAGGTGAATAGGACAAGACAGCGAGACACAAATAAGCGTAAAGATGAATACTCCCCCTTGTCAACAACAAACCATTATCAGAAGAACACGCAGTGTCATGTCAACCGTGACGTGAAATTACCACCATAGGAGGAAGCAGAGATCAAGAAAATAATACAGAACAAACTGATGTGGAAAAAAAGGATGATGGCATCTCTCTCACTCTCCATCTTTCTTTCTCCGTCTCTCTGCCTCTTCCTCTGTCCATCTCTCCCCTTCTCGAGCCCTCACTTCCTCTCACCCTCTCTCCTTTGCTCTGTCTCAATCTCTTTCTCCCTCAATCTATCTCTCTTTATCTGTTTCTCCCTCACCTTCTTTCTCTCTGTCTCTCTCTGTTTCTCTCTCTCTATCTCTCCCTCACCCTCAATTTTCAATTCAAGTGATTTATTGGCATGAAAAAGGCATTCCATAATATCGCTGAAGCCAGAGTAACAAGGACATGAATATGAATACAAGTAATAGTGAGAGTGACAAGGCCCTAACTATCAATAGTAAAGGTTTCGTAGCATGGTATTAAAAAAAACGTTTAAGTTTTCCTCCATGGGTATATTACATTTTTCATTGTCTAATTGTGATTCGAAATGTGACCATTGTGGACAACCTGTCCGCACTAGGTAGCCAGGTCTGTCTGTGATGACCGTTCTCCGGGGTAGAGTTGTGTCCACTGAGCTGATATCTGGTCAGCCTCTTCAGAATGTTGAGTCAGATACAGTACTCTGTATTTTTGTGTAAATCAATTTTGGATTGTATTTTTTGTGGTGTTTTTCCAATGTGTTCTGTTGCTTTACTTTTGTTGGGCGACAATTTGTTTGGGCGGGGGCCAGGCTGGTTAGTGAACTGAGCCTCAGGACCAGCTGGTTGAATGGACTCATGAGTTAAGAACTGGGTGTTAGCTAGCATGACAGACTCCTCTTCAACTCACTTGTGTGTGTAGGAGAATACAGTTGTTTTTTTAAATAGATGGCGCCAAAGACAAACGAAATGAAATGAAATGGTGATCTTCAAGATCTTGTCCAGATAAAGAGTTGTGTTCATCAAGATAATCCAACAAACCAACAATCCGTCTTCTGTTCACAATGCTGTAGAATAGTTTCCCCAGGTTACTGGTCACACTGATCTTCTACAAATTGCAGATTGGTGTGATCAACAACTCTTACTCAACTCCCTCATCCCAAAATGGCAGGGTATTGCAAACAAAAATCCCATGGTGCTGATTTACAAGCCCTATTATCCACTTATGACTGACTACATGACATCTACAATATTGTTCCAGTCACAACTGTGCACTGCTTCCCTAACAACAAGTACTGGATCACCAGCAATGTTTAGGCTCTCCTCAACCAGAATAAGAGGGACTTCAGAGACGCTGACAGTGAGAAATTGAAGCGCACACAGCTCCGTTCTAAGAAGGGATGCATCAAGGAGCTGAATGACTACAGACCACTGTCACTGATTGTGATGAAGACCCTGGGGCAGTTGGTTCTCCAGCTTCTTAGATTGAAGGTCTCCCATGCACTGGATCCCCTTCACGACTGCCAGGCTCTGATTCAGCTGTGCACTAATGGAGGTGAGGAGTTCCTCTGGGTGCTGCTGTTCCCTGAGCTGGACCAGCTTGATCTCCATTTTAGTGTACAGTACCTTCAGGAGGTGTGGAGGATCTGGGTTAACTCTTAGGGATGGCCTCATTGTTTGGTGGCTGGTCGCTGGACGGGCTGGGGCTGCTATCCTGGGTGGGGGGTATCATTCTGGCAGCTGATGTCAATGGGGGTTGGCTTCTCTCTCTGGGCCACTTCATACATTGCTTTAAAGTCATTCATTCAGTCTTCACATGCCGAGTGAGGACGTGCTCTGACTACTAACTAACATCAGGTGAAATGGTGGTCATGATCACCATCATCCGCACCCAGGTGCAGGTGCTACAGGTGGAGATTATGATTGAATTCTGTGCAGCAGCTGTAACCATGTGTGAAATTGAAAATTGTCAAAAAAACATCACTCATCAATGGCTTTACTACAGGCAACAGTGACTGTCCATACAAGCCAAATCACTGCCTTGGGAACCTCAGAACGATGTTACGGATAGGGTGGTGGAGCTGGAGTATCAATGCCCTGCCCTGGCTGTGGACAACGATAAGCTCAAGGCCGCAGTGGACAACCATGAAAATCTTTCATCTGAGAGCGAAGAGGGCACCAATCTGACTGCATTCATGAGATCCAGAAGGAAATATCCTTGGTGAGAAAACCTTTGCCATTATAGACAGAGCTCATCGTACACTCACATCCAAGGCGCCTCCAGGCAAGCCTCAGAGAGCTATGCTAGTGTGGCTGCACTTACCAGACGAAACAGGTGGTTCTCTGCACATCAGCTTTCCTAACGGTGAAGGGTCCATATAGTCCTGGAATACTCAGCAGCACTGGCCGAAGCAGAGTGGAGTTCAATGATGTGAAGGCACAACTCTACCAAGCTGCCATGGTGTTTGGTCTGGTCTATCCTGCCAAGCTACTACCAAACTCTCCATGCTTTTTTCAGACCACAATCAAACCTACGACAACCTCTGATAGATAATGTCAGTCGTATACAGACATGAACCTATTTTGAGGTAAGTTACCATACACCATATTTTGGGCAGCATTACATTTGTAGTTTTCAATTGTACTCATGCTTATTTTTTCAATATTTGCTGCTTTAGCTTGAGACAGAGACATTTTTGTTACAGTTCCACCTCCACACACGCTCCCCTCCTCTGCCTCTCTCCAATCCTCCATGCCTGCCACTCATGCCCCCTGCACCTCAGCTCGAGCACAGCGTGCATGTCACCGACACAGCTGCAACAGGTTGAGGATGATTGGGCTGCCAGCCGGACACCACACACCTGTCACCACTTCCACCAAATCAACCCCTCTGCCTACAAGAAGCCCAGCTCTGCAGTCACTCCTTGCCAGATCTTCCCAAGGAATCACCTTATGAACCTGCTGTGGATTACATGGTTTAAATTCCTCCTGGACCTACTGCTACGCCAGAACCTCTCCAGCCTCCTGCACTCTGGACTTTTCTCCCCTTCCCCTAAGTACAATAAAACGCCCAGCAGGGCTAATCATTCATCTGCTGCCAGTGTCGTGTATTTGTCTCAGTAATGTTGAACCAAGTCAGTGCCATGGTGTTCCCAAATGCACACCTTACTGAAAAACCTTCGCACTTCGCACAAGTTCGCTTTGGTGAATTTGAAGCACAGAAAAGTCATTTTGAGCTGCTTCGCAACCCATTTGCCGTCAACGTGGAAGCTGCACCTGTACATATTCAGATGGAGCTGATAGAGCTGCAGTGTAATGGAACGCTAAAGACAAATTTCAACACTGTGGGGCCCGCAGAGTTGACTCGCTTCATTCCTGATGCAATGCTCCTGTTCCGTCTACATGCGGCTAAAACCTTGTGGATGTTTTGTAGCACATATCCGTGTGAGAAGGTGTTCTCTGTGATGAAGGCTAACAAAACATCACACAGGAGTCGTCTCACTGATGAACACCTGCAGTTCATCCTGAGAATCTCCACAACACAGAACCTTACCCCAAACATAACCGAACTGACAGAATAGCCTCAGCGCAAAGAAAATTATTTGTTTTGATTTGTTATTAATTGAACTTTTACTTAAAAGCACCATTTTTATTTATATTCAGGTTTTTTGCAGCATGTTCATATTTTGAATTTGTATAATTTTGACAGTAGATATTCTTTAAGTTATTTAAAGTTTATAATTTTTTAAATAATATTGTATCCTGTCTGTTTCAGTTCAATGAAATGAATAAATGTTTGTCCTGTTCGGATCGTGACCTAAAGTGTGATTTGAGTTTTGGCCCCCAGTGCAATTGAGTTTGACACCCCTGGCTACAGGCTACAAAGATGAACTGGAGTCTCTGAGAAAAGGAATGCCTGTGAATAAAAGCAGTCACATACATAAACTTACCCCAGTTCTTCAGGATGAACTAATAAGAGTTGGTGGAAGGTTGGTCAAGTCTGCATTGCCTCATGAAGCTAAGCATCCCAACATTCTGCCAAGAAACTATTACGTAACAACTGTAATTATCAGACATGTTCATGAAACCATCGGACACCAGTGGACAGAACCATACCCTATCTCGCCTGAGGCAAAGGTATTGAATACCAAAGACAAACTCTGTGGTCAGGGCAGTGATCGCAAAGTGCATTTGCTGTAGAAGACTGAGTGGTGTCAGAGGTACACAATACATATCAGACTTACCGCGGGACAGATTGTTACCAGATGAACCACCTTTCACAAATGTGGGTGAATTTTTTGTCCCATGTGAAATAAAGAGGGGGAGAACATCTTTGAAACGGTATGGAGTTCTTTTCACATGAACATCAGAGCTGTGCACTTGGAGGTTGCACATACACTGAATACCGACTCCTGCATTAATGCAATACGAAGGTTTGTAGCAAGACGAGGCACTGTCAAGACCATGAGATCTGATAATGGAACCAATCTCATAAGAGCAGAACGAGAATTGCAACAGTCTATTCAAGGTATGGACAATCTCAAGATTCATTCTCCCTTGCTTGAGAAAGGCACATCATGGATGTTCAACCCGCCTGCTGGGTCACACCACGGTGGAATATGGGAGAGGCAAATAAGAACCATCAGACGCATTCTTGGAGCTTTAGTATTGACCCTATGGTTAGTGGACCCTATGGTTATTGGACAACCCGCTCTGTCCACCCGTTCTACCCACTGAGCCGCCGTCGACCCGTCATTTGACTAGAAGAAGAAGCAGAAGGGTATTTAGCAGATGCTTTTGTCCAAAGCGACTTACAATCAGTACATTTGTTGGGTTCGACATGTACATGGACAGTTGGAGGTGGGGATTGAATTGCCAACCCTCCAGTTAGTGGACGACCCGCTCTACCCACTGTGCTATGCCACCCCGTGACTATGCATTTCAGAATTATTTTACAGTACTTTGAAGTAGTGTTTCTTACGTGTAGTATTTTATTTGTACAGGTTTTATAAGTAAAACGCCAATTGGGATTAAACCTGTTGAGGATTAGGTGTGTCATCAGTGTCAGTGTGGTGAGTACAATGTCATAACAGATGAGCAAATTAGAAGGATTATGTTCTTCATAGATCCATTTGGGATCCTGCTGAATAGACTGTTTATTTCAATTCAATTCAAAGGTTAAAGAAAAACCGAAGTAAGTTGAGAAGAGTAAACTTTTTGAGAGCTGAGAACATTGAAATGAAAGTTTTAACATTTTTAACATTAACATTGAAATGTCATCTATTCAGTTATGATTGTTCAGCATTCAAATCAATAAATTGTAAGTTGTGACAGACATGTGTGGTTATATAGTGTTAATTCAACCTAAAAGGTTTAAGCAATCGGTTACCTCAAATGGTTTGAGTTGAACTCATCTGGTTTTACAGTCTAGGGAGGGTGGAGTCAGCCACAAATAAGCAACAGGTACAGTCCAGTCCTCTACCCCTTAATGCAAATGCAAGTAATAACTGTCCACAACCAGATGATTATCTTGCTTACCACATTCTTTGCGGTAAGGCAATAATGCACGTTCGCTTGACCGTCTGTTACCTACCATTCCGTGTCCTCTAGGTTTATCTTTACCGATGGAAACCACGCAACCTCTCATTAATCCACTCTTGGTGGGTCTGGTGGTTGTGTTTGCTGGTCACTGCCAGGTGGTCCTCTGTATTTTCTCTGTGATCGCAGACTCAGCTGAGTTCCCAGTCAATAGAGAACCTCCTCTTCTTCAAGTCCTCCGCCGCCTTCTCTGCAATTCCGTAGATTGACGGCCCGCTGTCGAAAAAGACTCTCCAGCTTGGCTTGGCTAGTGGTGGTGTTTGAGATAGTTTTCCTTTCTCCCAAAGAACCCTTCTAATCTGTGCATACGCCTTCCTTTTTCCTAGCGTTTCTGTCGGGTGGTCGTGATCCAAGTATATCCTCCTGTATCTATGGTAAATCTATTTCTTCTTAAGTTTTAAACTCATGGAAGTATACAACTGTCGACCTGGTTTGTGCCTCTTGGTGGCTTTGAGTTGCGCGCCCCTTAACGGCAACTTCACCTTAAGCAAGAATGTTCCAACTCTTTTCTGATAAAAATTGTCAATACATTGCTGAATGATATTTTCCTCAGTTCCCTCTGGGATGCCATGAATATTGATGTCATTACGCCTCAAGCGTTTTCACTTTCCTGGGCCTGAGACTGACTCAGTGCCTATTTGAAGTCTGTGTTTCATTCTTCAATGTCGGCTATTCACCCCTCGGCCTCACCGACTCTGTTGTAGTTTAGTCGGTTTCCACTTCGCCCAGCTTCTGTTCAGCTTCTTCTCATATGTTGGCTACCTCCTTTTTCAAATCATATCTGATTCTTTCTCGAAAATTGCCTAGTTCAAACTTGGCCATCGTCTTTCAGTCAGCATGGATGGTGGCCATGTTACCTTCCATGTCCACCGCCCATCAGCCATTGCTCCCTCGTTCAACATTTTCTGGTTCTTCTCTACTCTTCCGGTCTGCCTTCCCTTGTCCTTGCATTTTTCCCTTCCAATATTAATTGGAAGGGAAAAAAACCTGATAATGAAGGTTTTTTTTCATTGTACTACCTGTATTGCACTTGACGGTTTTATAATTCCTGTTTGTCTCTGCTGTATGGTCTGGAGGGAGGGGATGAATATGTATGGTTGATTGTATGATGATTGTATGTAAATGCAAAACCTACAGATTTAACATATTTAAAAACAATTAAAGTCTGATTCAAACTGACTGAAGTTCCCTTGATACCAGTTCCATTCTTAAAGTTGACTGTGAAGACGATGTTGTCCTGGTCCTCTATTTCCATCTCCCTATCTTCAGTTTCCATCTGTTATACATTCCATCTTTCTGAAGATGTGTAGTGATGGCTGATTGCTGTGTGCTATGTGAAGGCTTAGTCAGTAAAGATGAGATTTCTCAAATCACTGTTTTTATAGAGGTCAGCAAAAAGGTCCTCTGACTGCTCTTTCATCATGTGTTTCTGCTGACACTGTTATCCAATGCAATTGACAATAAGTGCATTCAACAATGAAGATATTACCCAAAAACTGAAAATACTATTTGAGTACATAAAATGATAAGAGTGAATAAAAAATAAGAGAATAGAATATAAATAGAATAAAATAAGAAGGGAGTTGCAGTTTACATGTGAGCTTACAAGAGCTTGAAGGAGAACCTGGGTGGCTTCCTTGGTGATCTATCCATCCAACTAGCATCCCAGCCATCCATCCATTCATCCACCATCCAACCATCCATTCAACTGTCATCCATCCATCCATCCATCCATCCATCCATCTATCCATCATCCATCCATCCATCCATTTGTCATCCATCTTTTGTCCATCTATAATCTATCATTCATCCATCTCATCTATCAATCAATCTGTCTTCCCATCCATCCATCCATCCATCTATCTATCATCCCATCCTTCTGTCCATCCATCCATCAACTAGCCCTTTGGGGGATCATCCACCCTGTATCTCTGCAGTGTCTGTCTCCTCCTACCTCCTTCCGCTATCTATCCATGCATTCCTTTATCTACTGGGATGTTCGCTGTAGGTGGGTACCACAGATCCATCACCACATGACAGACCTGTCAATCTGTGCGTCTATGTGTATGTATGTATGTATGTATGTATGTATGTATGTATGTGTGTGTGTG
>OMKQ01094047.1:4584-15927 GCA_900302335.1 Phycis phycis
CCCCCCCCGTGGCAGTTGGACTACCCGACCACATGTAACACACCCATGGATGTCTTACCATCCCGTACCCGTTGCCGTGTCGCCTTTGATGCCCAAAGAGTGCACGTGGAGCAGGGCCTGGGTGTTGGTGGAGCACAGCGCCCAGCCAGACACCAGGTATTCCTTCTCCAGAGGGCAGGTTACTTGGTGATCTGACCTTTGAGGGCAGGGAGTGCTTCCTGCCCTTCCTTATAGCTCAATGAGATCTCCATTATACAGTTGTTTGCATACCCATCTGGTTACAGGTTGGAGCCTGTGCATGTGCAAATGTTTAAATTATGCGATATCTTAATCCTTGGTTTGGTATCTTTATTTAAGCAGGGTTAGGCCGAAACATGATGTTTGCGAACCTTCAATTCCCTCCCACTCTGAAATGTGCTCAGCACATGGCATTAGTATTTAAACTTGAAGCCAAATATCTCCTCGTACTCTTTGTGCTGGAATCATCTGGTCTCACTCTTGTACTGCTCTGCCTGTAGCCCGTATCTTTGAGAAAGAGAACAGTATGGCAACTGTAGGAAAAGTAAGTCCCCCACTTTACATCTACAGATTATTTAGTTGGTGTTCATATTTTTGAAATGTTATAGAGCAATAAAAAACATTTTTCAACAGATGTATTTCCTTTTCCACAGATGTAGAAATGCTATGACCAATACATTTAATGTCTTATTTAAAAAAATATTTTTTATTATGTGTAACAATATTATGTCAATGTGGTCTTGAATGTGTTGGTTTTATTGCTAACATAATATTAAATTAATAGTTTACTCAATATTAAAGTTAAATTGTTGATTCCAGAGATTTGGCAGAAACTGCAGTTATAGTTCCAAGCTGTGTTACATAATAACCACACAGCATTTTTATGAATATGCAGGGTACAAATTAAGTATATATCTGTACTTGTAGGGTACTTCATGATTACAGTATGTTCAAAATAAAAATGTACGCCTGCAACACTGAATAGTCTAAATAGTTTTTTTGTAGTTTTTTTGTAAAAACGCTAAATTAAACAATGTTGAAAGCTCTCTCTCTGATACTTCTCTCATTCTGCATTCCATTAAGGGTCAATAAGTATCTCTGTTTCTGTTTTATGTAATGTTGAAGCTATCCAAACACCATGTGGAAATAATTTACTATGCAAAGTTGGAATGCATGCAGGCCAGATAATGTGTTTACATTTGAAGGGCACATATTTAATTTGGGCAGACATAAGAGAATAAACACAGTAGACATAGTCCAGTTAGAGTTTTACAGCTAGCAGTTAACTATCAGTTCAATTGAGTTAAAGTTTATTTATACAAAGCAGGATTCTACAGCATTCAAAGTCCATTCATTTCTCTATTTCTTGTTATCATAAATCTTCCCTCTGTTAGATGCAGTTGTTTTTTGGACAATGGAACCTGTCCAAACTATCTTTTGAAAAGTATTTGTATTGGCACTTTGTTGTCACTGCTGTTATCTGAACTTTTGCCTCGATACTGAACAGATTGAAACTTTCTGAAGCAGTAATTAATTCCAGATTCACAGATGAGATTTCTTAAATGTATAACGCGAAAACAAAATCATTGCCAACTGATATGTATGTTGTATTATGCATGCAATTTAATCAGAGATATCTGCATTTTTACCAAAACATTTATGATACATTTCGAAGTGTGTGTTTATAGTGTTTAATTTGTCATATGCACATTGTAACACAGGGTCATTCTGATCAGCGAAATTCCTTGTGACATCGCAATCAACAAAAATGAGGGAGGCATTGGCCAGAAGATATCAAAATATTTAATCATTAAGTGCACATTTCTGTGAATAATTTACTGCAGTTTGATATTCATTTTGAATTACCTTAGATTTTGATCTTCTGTTTTAAGAATATTTGTCTGTTCTAGGTCATTAAGTGTAAGGCTGCTGTGGCCTGGGAGGCAAACAAGCCATTGGTGATTGAAGAGATAGAAGTTGATGTTCCCCATGCCAGTGAGATACGAATCAAGGTGGGATTTTCATACCTTGGAAAGAACAGAATGCATTGTTCTAAAAAACACGTTCTGTGCTTTAACACTCAAAAACACAGATTTTACAGGGACAAGGAGCAAGCACAACCATTCGGATTGTTATTTTTTTATAGGAATAGTTAAGAAACAGTAGCCTCACACTGCTTTCACACACTCACACCCAACTCCAATTTTACATGGACAAGGAATATGTATTTGTTTAAAGAACAACAATTCTGATTGTACTTTTTATATGAAGAATGAAGGAACAGTAGCCCAGTAACACAAGTGTAGAAGTATACAACACAACACTGAAATGAAATAATTAAACTGTGGACTTGGATGCAGATCATTGCCACAGGAGTGTGCCACACAGACCTCTACCACCTTTTTGAGGGAAAACATAAAGACGGCTTTCCTGTAGTGCTTGGACATGAGGGCGCTGGCATTGTGGAGAGTGTTGGACCCGGGGTCACTGAATTTCAACCAGGTCAGGACGCTATGATGGAAGTGTAATGACGATGGATCGATGATAGCCTCTATGTGTTTACGTTAAAGTTGCTTGTGCTTACATTAAAGTCCTTTTTTATTTTTATTAACTACTACATATCACAACAGATCAAGGCCTACAGCACAGATAGGGTCCTTCCATCTCTGAAACAGAAATAACTTTACAGTGTGTCGTAGTTATTGATAGGGACTCTGTTTTAAATGAACTTTTATCTACATTTTAGGGGACAAGGTGATACCACTCTTCATCTCCCAGTGCGGAGAATGCCGTTTTTGCCGAAGTCCCAAAACCAACCAATGTGAGAAGGGATGGTGAGCATGCTGCTAATCTACACCTGAGTCTCTTTTCTGCTTTATCTGCAACATTTTTGTCAATGGATCCATCGATGCCTGTCTTTACCATAAAACAATTTAGTCACTGAAATTTGTGACATTATTAATCTAACTCTAAATAACGTTCCTATTGTAGGGCCGACAGCAGCCATGATGTGATGTCACCTGCAGAAACCAGGTTTACCTGTAAAGGCAAAAAGGTGCTGCAGTTCATGGGGACCAGCACCTTCTCCCAGTACACTGTGGTCAACCAAATAGCTGTGGCCAAGATCGACCCTTCAGCACCGCTCGATAAAGTCTGTCTTCTGGGCTGTGGTATATGCACTGGGTTTGGAGCAGCTGTCAACACTGCTAAGGTATCCAAACACTTAAATAAACACTGTAAACAAATGTATTTATTTAATTTATCGGGGATATAGATGGCAGACACTGGATGTGGTTGTGACAATCTGTCTGTCGGTCTACACGTACACCTATGTGGGCATATATACAAACATCAAATACCTGTGGTCCACAGGTGGAGCCGGGATCCACTTGTGCTGTATTCGGACTGGGGGCGGTGGGCCTGGCTGCTGTGATGGGCTGCCACTCTGCTGGGGCCAAGAGAATCATTGCTGTTGACTTGAACCCAGACAAGTTTGAGAAGGCCAAGGTGTTTGGTGCTACTGACTTTGTGAACCCTAATGACCACAGTGAGCCCATCAGCCAAGTGCTGGCAAAGATGACCAATGGAGGCGTGGATTTCTCTCTGGAATGTGTGGGGAATGTCGGAGTCATGGTGAGACACCTGGACTTCTGAAGTGACTTCTGCAAACATTTTGTATTTTGGCATGCCTTTTGTTTATATGTAGCCTGAATTCATTCATCATTCCCCCCTAATCAAGATCTCCTAACACTTCTATACATATATCTCAAATCATGTGTACAGAGTTAAGATGATCAGTTGTGACACAATAACTGGTCTATATTGTACATTTTTGCTAATGTAACCTACAGAGGAATGCACTGGAGTCCTGCATGAAAGGATGGGGTGTCAGTGTGCTGGTGGGTTGGACAGACATGTATGATGTTTCTACGAGACCCATCCAGCTCATAGCTGGACGCACATGGAAGGGTTCCCTGTTTGGAGGTGAGTGCCCTATGCCCTAAATGTAAATGAGTTGTATGAAAGGTATTTTGGTACTATCCTACTGGACAAGGAAGGAAGTTACTTCTTGTGGATTATTGCAAAAATCTATTTTGAAATAGAATTTATGATTATAACGACCATTACTTAATGACTGTTATTGTCTTAACCCACAGTGCTGGCACTCCAGTACTCTGAATAGACACACTTGAGCAGGCTGTAGTTCACTCTGGCCAAAGGTGGCAGTAATGAGAAGGAATATCTGATAGTTACACATAACATTTCTCAGTGAATTATTAACCTTTGAACCCTACCCGGGGGTCATATTTGAATCTCTCTATCACAATAAGACAGGCTATCAATAAAAAGGGTGAACTGCTTTGGACACCTCTTTTAGCTGGGTTGAAACAGTACTGACTACCAAACAGATCCGCCTCTCTAGAACAATTACACAAAAGAGGAACTACACACTCCAGGTTTACAACTCTGGAAGATAGCAGTGTGAGCCTTTTGATTATCTTGAGCCCAAAGGTTGATCACTATAATAATAATGTAAAACCGCGTGTGTGTTGTTTCACATGATTTGCAATATGTTTTTTTCGCTTTTTGTGGCCAAAGACACAATAACAATGAAGAAATCCACTAAATCACTCATGCAATTCAGTTTCGACACAAAACTAGATGCATCTATGAGGGATTGCTTGTTTTCTTTTTCACATTTTTACATTGCGTAGTGGTAGGCCTGGGGTTGTATTGGCATTGTCTATCTGTTGAAGAGTTTCCTTGAAAAGCCGCATGAAGCCGCATACACTGCAAATTATACGCTGTCAACACCTTGCTGAAGTTCACGGTGTGCGTGATTTCTAACTGATAGTTGTCCATCAAGACAGGGATATCATTTACAATTGAATACCTTTATAAATAACTCATTATTTCTTAAAGCATCACATGGCACAGAGAAGGAAGGACATGGAAAAGGACATTTCAGTGAAGTAAAAGTGTTTGTTGTTTTTTTCCAATCAGGCTTCAAAAGTAAGGATGGCGTGCCGAAGATGGTAAAGGCCTACCTTGATAAGAAGGTCAAGCTGGATGAATTCATAACCCACAACATGTCCTTGGAGTCTGTCAATGATGCCATTGACCTTATGAAGCACGGGAAATGGTAACTTACTTCACCTGTTTGTCTCTAATGTAACGTGCTGTCTCATTGCTAGTGCTGATCCCAAATGTTATCCATTTCTTTTATTCCATGCAGTATCCGAACCATCTTGAGTCTTGAGTGAAATCACGGACCTTATTGGAAGACATATTGGAATAACTACTGCATGTTGCCATGTGGATAAAGTGACAATGTGAAATCAATAAAATAAATCTAATAAACATTTGTCATCATGTAAATTAATTTGGAAAATGCTGCATTTTTCTTTCAGTTACATGTTTGTTTCTGCAATGTTTTGCTTCTCATGCTCTGCTTTTCATCTTTATAGCAATCCTAAATCAAAAGTCCTGATGTAAAGGACATTTGGACATTGGATATTATTGAGTTTTTTGGAGAAATACCATTAGATCGACCAACTTCCCTTCAGTGTTCAAAGATAGTAATGACATAACATTCAGCAGATGTGGACACCAAAACAGTCCGGTTACCAAAAACACTGGTCAACACTGCACCCTAGGTATTTTACTTCATACAATTGTGTTGGTAGAAACCACTATACTCTAATGTCTCAATTGCCTGAGGGTTATATGCTGACATAGAGTTGTAAAGATAAGCTACACAGTCTTGCACCTATTACTGCTCTCTTGCCTGTATTATGGTGGGATGAAGCAACTTCTGCAACCTGCTAGACCACAGAATATTGTCATTTGTGATAAAAGACCCACTTGGACAACTGGGGAAAACCAGAATTTTGGCAAGGTACACACACAGAATGCACATAGGCCAGAATATACTCATTGTAAACTGAATCATTTCTGTGGGGCATTTTAATATGAGTTAAATGAGATCTCTATTATTGTTTGCATTAAAAGCTGGTCACAGGTGTGAGCACATGCATGTGCAAATGTACAATTTACACAATATCATGTACATTTCTTGTTTGATTTCCATTATTAGACCAGTCCCAGTTTGAAAACCTTTCAAATCCCTCCCACTTTGGGACTTGGGCTCAACCCAATCTGTGGCAGAAGTATTTCAACTTCAGCAAAGTCTCGTCCTTCTCCCCTCATCTTCTCCTGTCCTGAAGAACCAGCCGGTCTGCCTCGTCAATCTGGTACTGCTGAGGTCTTGCTTGTAGCTCATCTCTTTCTAAAAGAGAAAGCATGACGACTGTAGGAAAGGTGAGTTCACCACTTTACATCTACACATTGCTACATTACATTACATACATTACGTTTGTGTGCATATTTTTTTGCTAATATATTGTATAATGCAATACAATGTGCATGAAATAAAGCGCTGATAACCAACACATTTTATTTAATGTTTTCAGAAATGTGTTTCATGTGAAATTATCTGTCTTATTTCAGGTCAAAAAGATACTTTCCTGTTTGAGAAATGTTTACAGGGCTTGACGTGCGTGACGTCACATCACAACCATCACCTTCATTTTGGAAGCATAGGAGCATAGGAATGTTGTTAGTAGTAACAGTGTTTTGGTCATTGTTTAGTGATTCATCGTGAATTGTATTTGTCATTATGGGAAGATGTGTTTGAAAATACCACAGTCTCTCACGCTCTCATATTTACATTTAAATACGATTTTACAGTACTATAACTAGTACTACAAACTGTTTTCATTTGATAAATTTTGATATTGATACGTTTTTTTAAGAATTTTTGTCTCTTCTAGGTCATTAAGTGTAAGGCTGCTGTGGCCTGGGAGGCAAACAAGCCATTGGTGATTGAAGAGATAGAAGTTGATGTTCCCCATGCCAATGAGATACGAATCAAGGTGGGATTTACAGAACGTTTTCTTCTAAAGAATGTACTCACTCACTCACTCACTCACTCTCTATGGGGGTAGATTCATCTCTATTTTTGTGAACAGTATTACAATCTCTGTGTCTCTCTTACAATCTCTATCTGTATGAATATGGATTTATCTGTAAATGTTAAACCATTCCACAAACACAAATCAAATAAACGGCAAACAATGGCAAGCAAATGTCGATTTTGTTTCTTCTAATAGTTTTGAGACAACTTTCCCGACTAATAACACTTTTCAAATGGATCATTATAGACCTCATTATACATTGGTAGCATAGGTCTCATAATATGTAGAAAGTGTAGAAACATGTATGATTACGATAGAATGAAACGATCAACAAAGAACAATAACAATGCGTTAGTGGCAACATTTTTATTACATTCCTCTCATTCACCAATGATCACGTAAACCATCTGTGTCTGTTTATAGAGCAGCGTTAAAGCAGCTTCATGAAAGTCTAATGATGTAGCCTATTACAACGGTAATGGTGATGTAGCCTATTACAACAGTAATGGTTGCAACCATGCAACCATGTATAGCCACAGGTTGCTATATATATAATCTTTCTGTAATTCCCCGTGCTCTTTCCTTTTTTACTATGCCTTATAAGTTGATAACAGAGCTCTTGAGTAGGACTACTCACAGTGTGAAATGCTGCAAAGTGTGTTATGTTGGGCTTTAGTGCCCTCCACTGACCTAAGAGGGTACGCACATGTAACCTCTTGGCCCTCTTGGGCCCCCCGGCCCCACAGTCCAAACAGAAGCCGCTGCAGTGTCCATAATGGAGAACAACAACAAAATATAGCATTATGCATTAAATACAGATGTAAACGTGTGCAATAGTATGGAATTTGATTAGGAACAACGAAGAGCAGTAGTCTCTGCAGTAGCATGTGTGCAAGTACACGACAACAACAAATTAAGCTGTGGACTTGGATGCAGATCATTGCCACAGGAGTGTGCCACACAGACCTCTACCACCTTTTTGAGGGAAAACATAAAGACGGCTTTCCTGTAGTGCTTGGACATGAGGGCGCTGGCATTGTGGAGAGTGTTGGACCCGGGGTCACTGAATTTCAACCAGGTCAGGACGCTATGATGGAAGTGTAATGACGATGGATTATTCTGTGATGAAGTCTAGTTCAAAACATGTCCACGTTAAAGTTGTTTGTGTTTACATTAAAACCATTTCACCTGCTTTTATATGTATTTTTTTTTATTTTATTAACTACTACACATTGCAACAGATCAAGGCCTACAGCACAGAGAGGGTCCTTCCATCTCTGAAAAATGTAAAATGAGGCTAGACTATTTTACATTTTTTGTAAAATGAGCAACTTTTCAGTGTGTAGGTTGGGATTCTGTCAGCAGGCCCTGTTTTAACGAACTTTTACCTACATTTTAGGAGACAAGGTGATACCACTCTTCGTCTCCCAGTGCGGGGAATGCCGTTTTTGCCAAAGTCCAAAAACCAACCAATGTGTGAAGGGATGGTGAGCATGCTGCTAATCTACACCTGAGTCTCTCCTTTTCCTCTATATCTGGAATTTTTTGTCAATCTGTTAAATGAATCTCCGTAATTCAAAAAGCCACTAAAAGTGTTTAGTGGCTTGGGTTTAACCCCAAGCATCTCTTCAAACTGTTTTTCATCAATGAGTTTCCAGATTTCTCCGTTGCTTTTTTTCCATTGATCTGTACCAGGAAACTATTTTTTACTGCAACATTTTCAGTCCAACTGTGAATACGTTTGCCGTTGAAGGTCAAGCGCCGGTCATGAAACGATGTCGGCTCCAGAAACGAGGCTGTCTTGTAGAGGCCAAAAGGTGCTGCAGTTCACGGGGACCAGCACCTTCTCCCAGTACACTGTGGTCAACGAAATAGCTGTGGCCAAGATCGACCCTTCAGCACCGCTCGATAAAGTCTGTCTTCTGGGCTGTGGTGTGTGCACTGGGTTTGGAGCAGCTGTCAACACTGCTAAGGTAACCAAACACTTGTTGTGTTCTTGGGTTCTCCTTTATTCAAAGATGAATAATTCTATTAATACCTTAAAAAAAAAAATATATATATACCTGTATATATAAAAAAAAAACGAATATATTGGAAATCACAGGCTATTTATTGGGGAGATGGATAGACTTGGATGTGGTTACGACAATCTGTCTGTCGGTCTATATATACACATATGTGTGCATGTATACAAATACCTGTGGTCCACAGGTGGAGCCGGGGTCCACTTGTGCTGTATTCGGACTGGGGGCGGTGGGCCTGGCTGCTGTGATGGGCTGCCACTCTGCTGGGGCCAAGAGAATCATTGCTGTTGACTTGAACCCAGACAAGTTTGAGAAGGCCAAGGTGTTTGGTGCTACTGACTTTGTGAACCCTAATGACCACAGTGAGCCCATCAGCCAAGTGCTGTCAAATATGACCAATGGAGGCGTGGACTTCTCTCTGGAATGTGTGGGGAATGTCGGAGTCATGGTGAGACAACTCGTGACATCTGTGTACATTTTGTACATTTTGTATTGTATGGCATGCCTTTTGTAAATTTATATAAATGTAATATGTTTAATATGTTTGCAAGACAATATGTAATATATATGTAATAATATATTTAAATATGCAAGATTTTATCCACCTCATCAAGATCCACTAACACTTCAACACACATCTTATATTTTGTGTACAATATTAAGATGGTTGCTTGTGACTTTAGATACACTTCATGTATCTCCTACATTGTACATTTTTGCTGATGCAACCTATAGAGGAATGCACTGGAGTCCTGCGTACAAGGATGGGGTGTCAGTGTGCTGGTGGGTTGGACTGACCTGCATGATGTTGCTACGAGACCCATCCAGCTCATAGGTGGACGCACATGGAAGGGTACCATGTTTGGAGGTGAGGCCCATATAAGGGTTAATAGTACTTTCACAAAGGAGTTTCAACCTGACCTCATATTCTAAAAGGTTTACAATTCGAGGTTGCACCAGACATGCAGGGAGCCATGTCTTCCCCTGTAAATCAAAACCATACACAGTACATGTTGGAAAGGTCTCCACTTGTAAGGTAACATATGTAATTTGAGTGATGTCAGTGGCCCCCTTAAAGATGCAGTGTATACGATTATTAGTTTAAAGGCTCAGGAAGGAGGTAATGTATCCTGAACGCGTGATTCGGGATTGGGAAGTCAATTCGATGATGATGAGCTGAGTGATGATGAGTACAGGAGCCGATCATGTGACTCATACTTCAAGACGCAAGCTTTGTTTTGCCACGTCTCGCATGAGAAACACTGTGGTAGTTTCAAACAAAACAATGACTTCCCATAATGACAAATGATTAATTATTAAACAATGACCCAAAAAATTATAACCTAACCACAGACACAATAGGGAGCCAGTCACGCAACGTAACATAGAGATGTACAAGCCCGATATCACTAGTGCAAATATTTAAATTGCATTTCAGATTGAAATAATGTGGGAACAAACATCCCATTCATATGGAGATTCAAATTGTGAGTTTTTGTGAACGTGTCTGTTGCTGAGCCAATGTATGCATTTTTCCAATCAGGTTTCAAGGGTAAGCATGATGTGCCACAAATGGTTAAGGCCTACCTCGATAAGAAGGTCAAGCTGGATGAATTCATAACCCACAACATGCCCTTGGAGTCTGTCAATGACGCCATTGACCTTATGAAGCACGGAAAATGGTAACTTACTTCACCTGTTTGTCTCTAATGTAACGTGCTGTCTCATTGCTAGTGCTGATCCCAAATGTTATCCATTTCTTTTATTCCATGCAGTATCCGAACCATCTTGAGTCTTGAGTGAAATCGAGGACCTTATTGGAAGACATGTTGGAACAACTACTGCATGTTGCCATGTGGATAAATCAAACAATTTGAAATCAATAAAATGAACAATGAAATAAAGTAAACTAAACATGAAATTGTATATTTTCTCAAAAAATATATTGTCGAGTTGCATATTTGTTCAGCAATGTTTCTATACTGAAAAGGATCAAACATCTGCTTTTCATCTTCATAATATTTATAACTCAATAAGTATCAATATAACGTAACTGAAATTCCCATCGGTAAAATTAATTGTTTGCTGCATGCTGTAGGCCCATAAACCAGTGGCGTAGCCAGACATGTTCAAAGGGGTGGACACAGAAAAAACGGGTGGGCAAAGCCAATGTGATTGAATGTACGTTTAGTGAACGTAAATAAAGGAAAGCCCTCTGGACGGGCAAGACTGACAAGTAGGCGGGCCTAGGGCCGTCCAGGCCCGCCCGTGGCTACGACTATGCCATAAACCGGCATTAGCCTACTCCCTTCTATTTGAACGAT
>OMKQ01094055.1:0-10430 GCA_900302335.1 Phycis phycis
GCCGCGATGTTTCCAGTTATTTGCATGACGTAAGCATCTGGAGGGAGTTGGCGCTTCTTTTGCGATTCGCAAAACAGCTTTTATTTTATTTATTTCTTTATTTTTAAAGCATGAGTGAGTGATGAGTGAGGCATCAGTGGTGAGCATTTCAACGTAGCCCGTAGCTTAAACAAATAAAACAATATTGCAATGCAAATGGCGGATTCTCGCTGTTCAAATAAATCTCACTTGTAACCAACAAGGAGCAAGTCCATGAGAGGGATGGAGAAATAAAGACACTGTAATGATACGATGGAGAAATTGGGAAAAGATGGAACTAAAAGTATACAACAAGGTGCAGCCCATCACCCCGTTCTGTATTCTACCCTGCGATGTTGGCGTGATGCCTGATTACCCACAGTGTTGCATTTGATTTGACTATTATTAAATGAAGCCATACCAACGTACACGAGCCATCTGCTTTTCCCAGACACGCCGTGTTGCTCCATCCGGGCGCAGAATTCACCTTTCACACGTCATCTTTTATTTTGTAGGGTTGACCTAACCTCTGCCCCCCGCTCATCGGGCTGCCCTCCGGGCGCGACCCGGCTTGACTCGGGGTGACCGTACCTGGAGCCAAGAGGGCGGCGTGCGGTGGCGACACGTAGCGGTGCATCCATCGCGGAGCCCCCGGCGGTGCCGGTTCTGCTGTGTTCGGGGGCTGGTTCTGCCTGCTGCAGACAGATGTGGAACACGACACCGCGTCCTGCCGGTAGGGATCGGCCGTATAAAATGTCTCGCCTCATCCTTTAATCGAGTTCTGGAAAAGCACCTGAGCTATTTTCGGACTGCAATACTGCAATTTTTTATTTTATATTTATGTATTTATATATATATTACAAAAAATAACAATTGCTATTGTTTTTCTGTGTTTGTGCTTTTATATAGCAATTTGTAATATCAACGTGATGCAGATTGTACCATCGTATGAGGGAACCTTTAAGCAATGCTGGATCATAAAATGATGTTTTATTCGAACCCTGTGCATTAGGTAGAATGTGTATTCACAGTAAATGGTAATTATGGTGTGTATTTTGGGATGACGTAGGCCCATAGGCGTGTAGCGAGCGTACCTAATCCTTAAAATCTTGTAGAATCATGGGATTCTACATTGTGGATTTGGGATTCGTGACGATTACATGTAAATCTTACAAATCATTTGCATGTAAGCAATTTAATCTGTTCATATGTGGACACATGTATAAACCTAATGTGTGTGAATATAGAACGGATACAAGTATTGTTCTCTTAGAAACGAAGGCAAATGTAAATGGCACCTATGTTTCCCTTATTGGCACAATAACAGCAGTTAAATGTGACAATTCGGCAAAAGGGGAGTGATATACGAAAATATAAGAGTGTTTCATTAGTTTTGTTTGAGTATCTGTAACCTTGGGAATAAGGACGCAACGCGCTATAAGACACAGCAACACATTAGCTGCCAGGAGGAAGGTGAAAAGTGAATTTATATGGATCCGTCCTGACCTCTGGAATAGAACAGAAGACAGCTCGAAGAGAGTTTATTAGATTACTAGTGATCTTTGGTGACAACCTGCCCTCGCACCCACATTCACGGGAAGAACACTAAAAAAAAAAGACGCCGAGGGTGACGGTGTCCAGCTCAACAGTGCCCCCCAGCGGAGGGATGCAACGCAAACAAAAGGTCACGTCTCCGCAGAATCATGTGCTGTAGCTGGTTACCTCGGGTTGAGTATTAAAGTAGTTTGTTATGAATTCGGGTTTATTGAACATATATTATATTAACCAACATTCATACCCATGAGCTATCACTATGCATAGCCAAATACCATTTCTAGAATAGCCCAAACTAGATCCTACATTGTAAATACATTTATAATTTGTATTGGTTTGGTAATGGGGACGTGGAAGTCATGGCTTTTCATAATCTTAGCTGAATAAATGTAACAGTTCACTAACATTATAACAGTAATAATACAGATAGTTCTGCGGTACACAACGCCACATTGCAGACTACACGAAGAGGTACAATGCCCTTCAAACACAACAACCTGCAAAATGAATAATACATGAGGATAGTAATTCAAATCTATTTACTCTGCATTGCACATTGTGTATTATGATAAACAGCTCGTTGGTTGCCATTGTCGATTGTCAACTGAACTGCTTGAAATGCATTTGAAGGAGACATGAGGTAGACGGTGCGTCTTCATCAACCGAGTCCCTCATTTTAACAAACAGCGTTCAGCACCATTGACAAAACCCTACTGCCCGTGGATTGGCTGGTCGATTTTGTGACGTATTTTTTTCCGCCCAATAACAAGCAATGTTTTTATCGCGGTTAATCTCGCGAGAAGCGCGAAAAACTACTGTTGATAATCCTCTGGTCGTACTAGCGACCAGCGAGGTAGCTAGGTGAGTTAGTCTGCAAGACGCTCCTCTAACGTAAATTAAGATGAAAGACTACTCGTTCACCACCCGCTTCGGTTGATGACTAGCGTGTAGAACCGTGTTATAGTGGAGGAGAAGCGAGACTAGCTCTGAGTTACTGCTCTTCAATGTCAGTTAGCCTGGCTCCCATCACCACCACTGCTGCTCATACAACTACAACCATAAACAAGAATAGACCGTGGTTTTAAATAACACCACGGTCCTTTCTGTCCTCCAGGTGTGGACAGATGGAGTCTCATCGGCTGACTGAAGAGGAGCTGGATGAACAGTTTGAACAGTTCTTGAAGGAGGTAAAACAACAGATTATCCGTTAAAAGGCTGTAGATCCGCCCCCCGCCAGACCACACAGGTGTGCTGTTGCCCCCCTGAGGATTGCTTGGCAGGAACCAAATAAAGTGGTCCACGTGTGTGCACAGTCCTCTATTAGAGCAATGCTGTTTATTTGTATGTCAACTGTTTCAATGAATTGCTAGGGTTAGGGTGGTGTATACAACTGACCAGACCGTCAACTCTGTTAGGCAGCCATCTTATACCAGTGGCAATGCATCAGTCTGTTTCAGATGAGTCTGGAGATTTGGGTGGATCTGCCAAGAGGACCAGTGTTCTTGATAGCCTGGGTAAACCCCGTAGCCAGAGGCCAGCCAAGAAAGCAGCCAGCAGCTCCCTGCTGTGGTGGCAAGATGACTATGATGATGACATCACTGGAGGAACTGGGAGAGGTAATCCTTTAAAAGTCTTTTTGAGGCTGAGAGTTCAGTTGTATGCTTTGAGTGAGTCAAGCAGGCCCATGTTGTTGTACTGTAATTCAGCGCCCACCAGAGGGTGACATTTTGTCATTCCAGTCTTGTCTGCCTGCACACCTCACCACGGCTTTGTGGATACACCTTCGACTTTGTCATAATGCATTTTCTAATGTAATTATATAGACAAAACCTTTTTACTGACTTTGGGTAGAGCTTTCATTGTTGATTGCTTGTGATTTTCAGTCCAAAAAAAACTAGCAATGGTTAACCTAGCAATTGAAATGCTTGAAACTTGTTCTGGTGACTCTTACTGTATCAACAGCAATGAATTGTTTCACCTTCTGACAAATCTTTGGATAAAAGTGAATAATGTAAATGTAATGTAAAACTCTACTTTGAAACCCTTATCACTTTGTTAAAACTAAGAGCTACACCCTGCCTCAATAACCTGAATTTACCACACAATGCATGACATCAGAAATACTGTTTATGTGTGCAACTCCTCTACCTTTGCTTTACCTCAGAGGTGCACACTACTTCAAATCCATCCACCTTTCTTCACAGAAAATAAACCTGGCAAAGGTAGATATTTAAAGGTCAAAAAACCAGTGGCTGGAAAAATGGACGACGGCGAGGCTGGCCTACCTCAGCAGGGTATGACCGTAGTTTAGACCGTAGTTGGTCCATAAACCTCCCAATAGAGTAGAACCCTGGTGTTTGAATTGAGGAATGGTTCCATCATACTGTCCAAGGCACTGTGAGCTTTTAGACCAAAACAAACAGCGGTCTGCATCCCACCTGATAATGTGCATTTGGAACCATTGGCATTCTAAGGGATAGCTGTTTTCTGTAATGTCAACTCATGCTTTCATCTTCATCAATAACCTTGTCACAGTGTCTTTAAAACCAATCCCCTTATTTGTCAATAGCCATATCCGAGTTAAAGTGTTTTCCAACTTAATATTCAGTTTCTTTTTCCATTCCTTTTGCACACACACTTCCCTTCTAAACCCGTCGGTCAGCCTCCAGCCTCGAGCCCCCCCATAAACCCATCCCCAAACCACGCCACACCACAGCCGAGACACACAAACCCCAGCAGGAGGCACCTCAAACGGAGGCCAGGCGGTCAGACCAAGACTCCAGCTCTGGTAGCCCCACGCACACCAGAGGCTCCCGTAGCCCAGCAGGAGATGTCCGTCCCGACGAGTCGAGCTCTTGCGATGAAACGCTACCGGACAGGGACAGTGACGCCCGACACAGAGATGAAGATGGTAACGGATGGCCTCAGCGGCGTCCCTCGCGTTGCCGTTGGCCTCTCGACTGGTAGAATAGCGCCCGTCCCTCTCCTGCGTCTTGAGCAATGTCGCACACCAGTTCAGCTTCAACGTCATTATTGAAACCGCATCAACTGTAAGCACTGGTTTCAAAACAGGTTTCCTCTGATCAGGGCAGTAATGGCCTGCTTCTCAGAGACCACAATGTTCATTTGGTGACTTTGTTTTGTTTGCATGGAGAGCATTTGTAATTGCTAGAAACAAATTAAAACATGCGTGGACTTCTGTGGTGAGGATGTGGATATTTATAACAGGAAATCCAGTATTTTAACAATGTATTTTATCCATCATTTTTGATAACATAGAAATTAGCATGGGACCCCCGCTAAAGTATGTCCCTTTTGTTCTGGAGCACTAGGATCATCCAGGAGATCGTTCCAGAAGTCTTCCAGGAAATCCCAGCCAATCAGAGAGGAGGAAGAAGAGGAGTTTCTAGGGCCAATGACCTTCAGCCACCAAGGGCGGCAGCAAGGTGTGTCCAGCAGGGTCAGCCAAGAGCCCGAGGGTGAGTCTGCGATGAAAACGTTCAGTTCTTCAGTTTAAGATGTAATGGAGCAGTCAGTGTTTCTATGTAGTCTTATTTATACCAATAACCAGGTCATCCCAATAGACACATTCAACACTGACTCAAATTAAAAAATGGCCTCAGCCATCACTCAGTTTGGCAACAACTGATGTTTTCAGTTACGGATAAATATGTAATGTGACAGCTGATGTTGGTTGATGGTTTTGTATACATCTCGAAAAACTCTCAAAAGCGTCAAGGACAGCATGCAGTCTGTTCAAAGACTTTGTTTTTTACCCAAAACTCTATGCAACAGTACGTTACACCTCTTGTTCTGAACAGTACCATTACTGCTACCCTTGTAATTCAGAGGCCCTGCACTGCAAGCTGACATCTGAACCCACTGGATGTGTTCTGTTAAGTCATACTGCCCTCCGATTGCATTCTTGTGTTACAATAGCATCGTTGCAGAGCAAACATGGGCCTTGGTGCCACATTACAATAGACATTTCACAATCGACTCCTTGAAATGTTGATCGTCGTCTACCTTTTCAATGTGCATGACGTTTCAGAGCCCCAACTTTTTGCTATAGACATTGACACAGGAAGCTTGAGGGTCATGGGCACACAGTCGGCCTTAAGGGTCTGGTCTACAAAGTCAGTGGTCTGCAAAGTCACAGGAGTCATCACCAGATCAACCACATGCAATGATGCTGAAGCAGCCCAGTTGTCTGCATTCTGCACAACAAAAAAAACAGCAACAAGTGAAGTTATAAACTTTATTTTGTGAGACCAAACAACTCCCACCATGAGCAGGCACTTTATTATACAACAGTGACAAGGAGAAACAGGCAGAAAGCTTGGACAGCTCAGGCTGGGCTGCCGTCTGCCTGGAGCGTGTGGGTTGAGAGAGAAGGGGAACATGGCACGAAGGGTGAAGTAACATGACACGCATCATCTGAAGCACCACAAGGATTACTAGTCAAACCCTGGGGGGGGAGATCTTTAAGTGGAGCAACCCAGGGACAAGTCTGGTTTAATGCCAAGTTTTAGAAGTCTAGTTTGGGTTTAAGATTAAGGAAGGTCGATTTTAGGAGACGTTAGGGGTTTGCCGATAGTTGTGGTTAAATCTTTCAGACGCCGTTTGGTTTACGCAGTAGTTATTGTATTTGGCACGGGAGTTTCGGCATTTTAAAAGACGTTTAGGTTTGTTGGTTAAGTTGAGGTATTAGGTGAGCAATTAAGATTTGGTTTGCTTCCAGCCTGTCCCTTTAGTCACTCCCTAAAAAAAATAAAAATAAAAAAAAGTACAGGGGCTAGAAATACAATACCTGGAATACAGAAATAAAAACCAAACATGACACTAGTTTAAAAAGGTAAGTCATATCAATATGGTGTGTAGTAGGCAGAGTTGTTCAGCTCCTCTTGGTCATGGTTGGTGTGGACGATGCCAGGGATCCTCACTGTGGATGCAGAATAGGCAGAGAAACTGTTCAGGCAGCAAAGTTAGTTTCACATTGTGCTGGCAGATTTAGGACATTTTGACAGCCAAATGTGGGCACCGAAATACCCATAAATGCAGTAACAGCGCCATCTGGTGTCAAACACAGGACATTACATTTAGTAATATGGCATTTGATATTCTAAAGCCTTACAGATTAGACAGAACAAGCAAAGCAGTAAATTATAACAAAAACGTCCAAGTGCTGGATTACCAGGTGTAGTGTCTGCATGTGTCAATGACTAATTAGGTGCCTCCAGTTGCTGGATCCAATCCACTTGTGCTTCAACGGCACCCAAGTCAGTTAAGACGTTCCTAGAAAAGACTGGTCTTCAGACCTATGAAGATCATACAAATGCAGTTTGATTAAACAGTTAATTCTTTGAGACCAAAGATATGACAGCCCTCACCTCAGTCTTTGCCCCATGGCCCTCACATCTGCTGCACAGCCATCTGGTCTTCGACCGTCATCAATATTTCAAGTTCAGGATCTTACCTGGGTCCACAAGCTGTTGTACCTGCAGGCCTCTGGTTCATTCCCTGCTCCTGGCTGCAGACCTGAGGTTGAAAGAACCTTTTAGTCATCAAGCCATTTTGTAAGAAGCAGGCAGAGGTTTGGCAGCTTGCACCATCATGACGTTACAGCTGCTGGGAGATCACCACCCCTAGCAACTACAACATCCCATTAGTGACAGCAGCTGATCCGTTTCAAAACTTTGTAGATATTGTGCCTGATCTGTGATCTTTGGCACCAGTGACTCCTTCAATTCTGGTCCCAAAAGCCCAGTTACCATTTGCTGATAAACCAGTTACTTTAGTGCACTCCCTGTCAACTTCCAACTGATTAAAACCCAATTAGCTTAATTATGTAGTTAGAAAATACCCAATATTTTCACAAATGACTACTACCAGTTTTAGGTAGTCCTAGATTTGACATAATCACATTTACTCTATTGGACCATCGGTATGAAGAATACCTTTCCTGGACAAGCTGCAGCCTCCAGCTAGACATGTTTTTCCTTCCTGTTAATTATACATTATTATTATTCCAGCAAATCAACAGCTCACTCATACTGTGCAGTTTTGACAGAAGTGCAATTACAATGCCATTACATTACTGTCCCTAAAGCCAGCCACACATGTACACAGCAACACCACACCTGCTGAGAACATCAACAGCCAATCAGAACCAACATGCTGTAGAGGTTAGATTTGTACACCGATGGTGTAAAAGGTATTCAAAACTATTTAGCCAAGAAAAGAAAAAAAAAAAAAACATTTGCATTACCTTTCTGCACCTGTAGAACTGCCACTCCCAGACATCCTGCCACATACAGCTCCGAGTGCCAGTCCTGGATTTGACCAAACAAAAAATTGTTAACATTTTAGCAACCATTTCACTTTAGTAAATTGCTATGAAATGCATGATGAAACTGGACTTTCCTTCATTGCTGATATTCAGCCATATCGGCAAATGGACTCTTGATGAAATGCTCAAAAAAATGAAATGTTGAAATGTAAAATTGGTTAGAGATAAATTAGTCATACTAGGTTAGGTTTGCCAGTTGATGTTCAGGGTTGCCAAACTGATAGTAAAAAAAGCCATTTCAAGTTCACCATGTATGCAAAGTTTAGTGACATTGGAGGAAACCACACCAAACTACCACATGCAAAGCTCCCAACACAGTTGCATTTACTGTACCCCCAACAGTCCATGCGTTTAGACAAAGGAACAAACCACATTGCACATAATTGATACAGCAGCAGTCAATAAAAAAGTGGCAGTGAAAATTAAAAAGCGAAAATGTGTCGTACCATGTGTGCGCATAGCATAAAGCAACCACAGCATCTCATCCAGAACAAATATTTAAAATCCAGCATACCACCCTCCCACAGACGCAAAGCTCAACACAGTTGCGTTGGAGCAAACCAGGTTTTAAACCAGCAGACGCAAAGCTCCCAACAGTTGCATTTACTGTATCCTCAAACAGTCCATGAGTTTAGACAAAGGAACAGCCACGGGTATTCATACATGAAATCACACTGCACAGATTTAAAACCACATTGCACATAACTGATCAAGCAGCAGTATGTATTGAAAGTTTGAGGGGAAAGACAAGAACATTGCGTGTTGAGGACTGTGCAAGTGCATGTGTAAAGTACAGCATGTAATCTAGAACAAATATTTAAACTTCAGCATGCCAACCTCCAACCAAGCCATAACCACCCAATTAACTGCACTTCGACACCGCCAGTCATTTGTCCAGTCAGTCTTCGGTCAGGTGGGGTTAAGGATGGAGGAAAAAGCACTTCCGTCTCTTTCGGTGTCCTTAACGTGACATTTGGAACAATTTCCGTTTCGCCAAAACGGCAAGCGTTCTTTGTGGATTCCTGAGGAGGTAAAGAATCTGCCAGTCAACAGCATTGCACAAGATGCAGTTAACAGTGGACGTTCTGTAGTCCAGTCCTGTTGGAAAACAAGCAATTGGCGACATGCGTATTAGGCTACTCGCCAATTCGTCTACTTACCCATTAACTTAAACTTTCCTTCAACAGTTCCAGGTTCCCACAAACGTCGTACTTTTACTAGAGCTGCTCCTCAGGTTCTGTTTTGTCAGTGTTAGTCAGGTCAGTCGGCCCCACTTAGTCCCAAGACAACCCGCCATGCACGGCACTCCACGCAAGCTACAACAATAAAGCACCAAAAACTACAAACCAGCACAACCGCAAAATCCACTGTGAACGCAAAAAGACCACGTTAAGTTTGAGGGGAAACGATAGTGACAGATTGAGAGTGGGGAGATAGTGTGCGGTGCAACAAAACAAGCCAAATATCGAAAACCAACTCCAAACCAGCAGACGTAGTAAACGCTCGGTGCCTCACTGCGGGATTCTCCATCGCAGCTCCCACGGCGGCGGCCACGTTGTCCGGAACGTTTGGTCCAAAGCAGAAACGTGAAAATTCGCGGGTCCTTTTCGAACGAATGACACCGGGCGGGCGGGTTATGGAGACGTGGTGGACTCAATTAAGAACACCTGAGAACGAGAACGAGAACGTGATTGGCTGTGAGCAAGAACGGGCAGGCCTATCAATCGCACGTGAAACACCCCTAGACAATAAAAGCTCTCACATTATCATGTGTCGTTTATAATTTTTCTTTGGGTTGAAGATGGTAGGCCATAGGTATAGTGTAGGCTTATGGAAATTGGATTATTGCAATTATTATTGTCTACTGTCGTGTCGGGCTGGAATGATTCCGTGCTGCGCTCTCCAAACATGGCGAAAACGAACTCTGGTATTGATTGCCCCTGTCCATTTGGGTTTCTGAGCAGCGGGGGTATGATGACTGCACTATTAGATTGGGGGTGGTCACTTTGAAATTATAATTGTACAAATAAATGTGGTAGAATGTTACAGACCCCTCACAAATGTCAATGAAGCTCAGGTTTATTTCGGGGAGGGGCCTCCCCCATAACACCAACACTGCACCATAACACCAACACTGCACCAACACCATAACACCAACACTGCACCATAACACCAACACTGCACCATAACACCAACACTGCACCAACACCATAACACCAACACTGCACCATAACACCAACACTGCACCAACACCATAACACCAACACTGCACCATAACACCATAACACCAACACTGCACCATAACACCAACACTGCACCATAACACCAACACTGCACCATGACACCAACACTGCACCATGACACCAACACTGCACCAACACCATAACACCAACACTGCACCATAACACCATAACACCAACACTGCACCATAACACCAACACTGCACCAGAACACCATAACACCAACACTGCACCATAACACCATAACACCAACACTGCACCATAACACC
>OMKQ01094060.1:0-10861 GCA_900302335.1 Phycis phycis
TGTTTTGAAGCAAAACCAGTTTTATTATTTTCACGTTGCGCAAGTGTTCTGATTTCTCCGGGACGTCTTCGAATGGGACTTTTGAGACGCGGGCGAGACACGCACATTCACGTGTTATTCTGCTTTTTTTTTTTCTGTCTCTCCCTCTCCCTCTCTCTCCCTCTCTCGCTCTGTCTCTCTCCCTCTCTCGCTCTGTCTCTCTCATGGGGACTGACAGGACCCGTTTCCATGGGAGCAGCGAGTCAGCTTTGCCAAGAGCATTGCGTCTGGCATGGTGAGTAAGTCTCCCGTCCAATTAGTATCTCTTTCGACGTGTCTTTCCAGGAAATGTTTTGAGTCGCTTGAGGGACCGCACCGCTCTGGCCGATCAAACCAGCGTAACCGTCTCTCCCGGCGTGGCTGAGACATCACTTATCAATGTCATTTCACGCACGCCGCCTGCCACGAACGTAAACAACGGCGATTGTGTTCGTCTATCGGAATGAACGCACTCGGTTAGTATGTCGATAATATAATGGAATCGCCGTGCGAGCACTTCACGAAAAACGTCTTACCGCAAAGACCGACGGTGCTGCATTGCCAGTGTTTACATTTGACGCTGTGCCGCGTTCACCGCTATATTCCCTCCACGCGGAATCCGAACGCCACAGTGACTGCGACCGTGAACTATATTGCGAACCGACGTTTTCAGTGAAGCCAGTGTGTGGCGGTCACGGGGTGGTTCGCGGTGTTGTCCCCTCAACGTGTGTCGTGTTCCTGTTGTGTTCACGGTGCCCCGAAATCACGCCCTCCCGCGAGGCAACAATGTATTCAGTAACCCGCTGAGGCGGGAGACATACCGAGGGATCATCATCATCATGGCTCCTTCGGCGCGTTCATGTTTTGTTTTTGTGGCTTTGCGCAGACCTACCTGCATTCCATGAGCATCATCCACCGCGACCTGAACTCTCACAACTGCCTGGTTAAACTGGTAAGGCGCAAGTTGATTTTTGGCTAACACTACTCGCTATCGACGCATGTTAATGTGTTGTATACGCGTGGCTTTTTTGTAGTTTTTTTTCTCGTTTAAAGCACATTTATTTCCTTCTTGCTGTTGTGTTGTGTCCTGTCGTGTCCCTCGCTGAGGTGTGTTATATTGCCGTTTCACCACGTGTGTGTGTGTGTGTGTGTGTGTGTGTGTGTGTGCGTGTGCGTGTGCGTGTGCGTGTGCGTGTGCGTGTGTGTGTGTGTGTGTGTGCGCGCGTGTGTGTGTGTGCGCGCGCACCTCTTGCTCCCTGTTTTCCGGGAACAAGGACAACACGGTGGTGGTGGCCGACTTCGGGCTGTCCCGCCTCATCGTGGAGGAGAAGGTGAAGGCGCCCGTGGAGAAGCCCACCACCAAGAAGCGCGTGTTCCGGCGGATCGACCGCAAGAAGCGCTACACCGTGGTGGGGAACCCCTACTGGATGGCGCCGGAGATGCTGAACGGTGAGGCGCCAGGGTGGCGAACTCCGGTTCCCCCGGTTCTCCGTCTGTGATTTCAACAACGTGACGATGTTTTTTTTTTTGTTCTTCATTATCATGTTCTTTTTCGTTAATCTCCAGGGAAACGCTACGACGAGAAGGTGGACATCTTCTCCTTCGGGATCGTGCTCTGCGAGGTACGACGACCCCCGAAACCCCGAAACGCGGTTGACGGCGCCCGTTCCCACGGCGACGCCTGGAGACGTCCCCCCCGAACTGGCGTCAAAGTGGACTGACTTTTTTTTTCCCTTCTTCTTCTTCTTCTTCTTCAGATCATTGGACAGGTCTACGCAGACCCCGAGTGCCTACCCAGGACCAATGACTTTGGTCTGAACGTGGGGAAGTTCTGTGAGAAGTTCCTTCCAGCGGACTGCCCGCCTGGCTTCTTCCCCCTGGCGGTGGCCTGCTGTGACCTGGTACCAGACAACCGGTAGGTCGGCCCTCGCGATCCAATCGATTCATCGGCGTGTGTCTATACAGCGCCAACGGTTTTACACAAAGGTTTAAAGAGCAATGAAACTGTGATGCATTTTGACAGGTAGATTTGAAGGAAAACGTATTACACAAGACACAGAAAAAATTTGCATGCTTCAAGAAGAAGAATACGCTGCATCTTATTCATGAAGTTCCTGGTGGAATGTTTTCAAGCTATGATCATTTGGATTCTTTGAAGTCTCTTTCTTTTTTATGAGCACAAATTGGCAAAAACTAAGTTTTTGAATCAATATTGGCAAGGTCTGTAAATTGACAAAACCAACAACGAAATTACCCAAATTCCAATAGCTTTCCTCAACAGCAGTTGGTGGTTTGTATGCAACTAGTAAATGTTTGTCCTCGTTTGTCCAGATTTGACTGAGGGGACACATGTTGTAGAAAGGAACAGAGTGTATCGCGGCCCAGTATTCACCCCGTTTGACCTGCCGGCTCAGTAGTGTCCCTGGAACCAAGAGGAGATAGCATCTCAGTTTCACCATTCAGAATCCTATGACTTGATTGTTTCCCCATGTCATAGACTTTGCTTCTGCTATTTTAACCTCTCTCTGCCTCTGGCTCTTTCACTCTCTCTCTCTCTCTCTCCTTCTCCCTTTCCCCCCCAGACCCCCATTCCAGAAGCTGGAGGACTTCTTCAAGGCCATGGCCTTCAACCAGGAGCTGGGCATTCCCCTGCCTGCTGAACTGGAAGAACTGCACCAGAGTCAGTGTTGGGATCAGGGGCCCAAGGACAGGGGCCCGGCCCCAGGCACAGGTCAAAGCGTGGCCCCTGGTGCAGATCAGACAGTGGCCCGGGGCGCAGATCAGACCTCGGTGCCTTGCACGGGTCAGGCCGTGGACCCAGCAGCCTCGCCGAAGAGCGCCGCAGTGACCGGTGATGACGGCACTTGACGGACGACGGCCAATCACAGCCGAGCTTTACTTAATGAACGACGGTGAACAACGAGGAAGAACAGGACGAAACTGGATACGCTGATGTAGCCACAGCCAGCCTCCGAAACCGATCGCCCCATGACTACAACCTGACTGCAGCCTGACTGCAAGCTGACTGCAGCCTGACTGCAGCCTGACTGCAACCTTACTGCAACCTTACTGCAACCTTACTGCAACCTTACTGCAACCTGACTGCAACCTGACTGCAACCTGACTGCAACCTGACTGCAACGTTACTGCAGCCTGAGTGCAACATTACTGCAACATTACTGCAACATTACTGCAACATTACTGCAACTTTACTGCAACCTGACTGCAACCTGACTGCAACATTACTGCAACGTTACTGCAGCCTGAGTGCAACCTTACAGGCAGTATGTCTACAACCTTACGGCATGCTTACTCCAACCTTGCTGCAACTTTACTACAACTTCTCATCACCATTACAGCAACCTGTCTACATCCTTACTGCAGCCTTACTGCAACCCTATTACAACCCTACAACAACTTTACTGCAAATTTACAGCAATGTAGCTACGACCTTACAGCACCATGACAGCAACCTGTCTACAACCTTACAGCAACCTGTCTACAACCTTACAGCAACCTGTCTACAACCTTACAGCAACCTTCCTATAATCCTGACTAGACTCAGACTACCTGATTACCATCTTACTATACACCCTTACTGCTACCTTGACTTTCCCTTGACCCGCACTCCTCACTACAGTCCTGAGTTTGCCGACGAGATGCACATTTCAACAAGAAACAAGTTGCAGGCCAATCCTTACTTAATTTGGCTTGCGTTTCATGTGTTACTTATGTTCAGATGCTTGACAGGTCCTGTCTCAAGACAAACGAGGAATCTTCTCATTGGGTGTAATACTGTCTGCTATGTGAGGAATGCAGGTGAGTTCTCGCCCAATATGTACGACAAATATCTGGTGGATTGACAGGTTCAGAGGTAGAGCTTAGAAAGGAATTTTGTTTACCTCCGAGACAATTGGTGAACCAAAGTAACTATATTTCATTGGTTGAAACATGGTTACATAGAGACATAGCTTCGTTGGTGGATGGAGTTTTCACCTTGATGTGTAATAGCATGCCCTACAGTGAGAATTTACAATTGAGTCCAGCGATTTTAGGGAATCCTTTTCAGAATCTTTTGGGGGAAACGTTTTAATGAGCCTTTTTGTTGATTTGATTTTTTTTTCTACCATCAACAAATAGTTTTTACTTGATATTCACTGTTCATAGGAGCCTTTAAATATAAGCAGATTTTACCACTTAAGTTAACGGTTTATGTATATATTTTGGTAAATGAATGCATTTTTGTTTTTCTTACCATGGTTTTTATTGAGAAACAGGGTGGCTGGTCTTTAAAAGGGACTTATTTAAGGTGTGGGAGGTAAACTTGCTGCTGATCATTTGAGAGATCCTGCTTAACTGTATTCTCCCAAGACGCTGTACAACTTACTAAAGAGATTACGTATACAAACTGGATTCATACCTTTTTTCTTATCAAGAAATGTATAGAGATGTGTATATACATATATATATTGTGGTTCTAATTTTATGGGGGTTTTTTTCTAATGGGACTAATGGATTTGTAGATTTTGAGACAATTTTGTAATTATTTTTGCTAGCATCTTAAGGTACGGACTTTCCAGGTTCAACCACTATTATCACTGTACTGATTCTGAAGTAAACCTTTTTCAATGAAGGATTTGTCTTTTGTTGTCTTTTCATTTTTGTTTTGGTTTTGTTCACTTTATGCAATGGTTATCCAAAAGGCGACTTGTGCGTACAACAGCTAGAGGGAAGGACTGAACTAATGAATATTACATAAACCATACTCCTCTTTGGCTCAGCACCCATTGAGGAAACGGACATTGGAAAAGTCATGGGAGGACAGGGCCAATAATTTGCGCGCCATATGTCGTCAGTGCACTCAGAGGGGGGGCTGCCGGCGCTGTGTCAGAGGGAGGGTCGGTAGACCCACTGAAAACATCCACTCCACCGAGAGCAGGAGCCCAGCCGGAGGCTCCAGGAGTCCCACGGTGACGGCAGCCTGTCGGCGCTGCAGGACCAAAAGTCGGTGCCTTGATGGGACCCAGCAGGTCCCAGCAGCAGCTCCCCCGATCCGAGGCCCGGCGACAGCAGGGGGGGCTGGCCCTCCCCTCGGCCCCACCTGGTCCGCAGACCAAGAGTCCGTTCAGTCAAACACAGTCGTCAGAGTCCCGCTCGTATTTCTTCGGTCTATTGATGATTGATGGGTGTTGATTTGCATTTATACCCCACTTTTTTTTCAAATTTTATTTTTAAATAACATTTGACACGGGCCTCACACACACACAGGGTCCTTGAACTGAAAGCATTTTAGATTGCCATGTAAAGCAGTGTACTGTAGAGAAGAATGGGGAAAAAACCCATTGTTTGAAATTATAAAAATAAACAAATTACTGAATAATAATGAATACATTACAAAAATGAATCATCTTTCAGCCAGGCAGAGAATAAGGGAGATGCAACTGCCAGGTTTTGAGTTTTTTCCTGGCCAGAAGTGTTGTGAAAGCAAACATGTCAGCCTCGTTGGAATTGCAAGGGAGGGGCTCCGATGGCACCCGAAAATGATTGCCATAAACTGGCACCCCGCGTTTACAGTCATTTCACAAATAACATAGTATTGAAGAGATGGTATCAAAGGTGGATACAATTCACCCCAAAAGTGAATGTCAATGTTTAATACTCAAACTCAAGCTCATAAGGTAACGTGGTGTGAACCGAATTGATCAATTACATAATCAACTGGATCAAAGGGCTTCTTCAGTTACTATTTCAAGCTCAAATCATTATATTAAAAAAAAAGTAGCTTTTGTTTGTTATAATATGTGCCCATGCAATCAAGACAAATCTCCACATTTCAATCCAGGTCGGTGCGAAAGAAGGGTACGTTTAGGTACGTTTAGGTGTTCTTCAGCGATGCTGACTGTGTTTTGGAACGACAATAATTAAAAGAAGCAGACGCGTCCCTGCAGCCGAAACAAAAAGGGGGTCAGCTTTGAGATCCGTCATTTTTATTGGTTAACATATTGTCAACAGTAGACAAGATAACGACAATGTTAATAATAATGATAATGCTATCTGGTGTCATTTACAACCATTTAGTGTCGGAAAAGGGAAAACTTAAAAAGTGAAATGGAGTTCAAAGCCATAAATTGACATTTTGGCAGCGCTTCAGTTGAAAGCGAGACGATTAGCCCCCGGCTTGATTCACGTCCCACAGATGAAGCCGTCCACGTGAGTCACAGAGCTGGCCTGTTGCTCCATTTGAAAACGGAGGCCACGCCCCCCGTCTTCTCTCACCGCTTCCCAGAACGTGATGCTCACCTGGCTGGGGACCGACAGAGGCTCCGGGAATCGAACAGTAACGTTGACGGGAGGTCTGATAGCATCGACCCCTGCCGAAAGTAACAAAAAGTGAGAATCAGATTGTGAGATACGCTTATTGCCAGTACAGCTTTTAGAAGGCCCTTACCAATGGTATACAGCATTTTTGGAAAAGTAGATAAAGAAACTAAATATGGATGGGCCTATTGGCAGATAACATTGCTTTCAACACACGTCATTTGAACAATTAAAGAATACATATACCTTTACATTTAGGGCATTTAGCAGACGCTTTTACCCAAAACGACTTACAAAGAGTAAGAAGGTGAAACATTTCATTGCTGCTAATACAGTAAGAAAGTCACCAGTGTGTAAAAAGGGTAGTTGTTGAATGCGACGTTGTTGAATATCAGAACCCTGACACAGTTACAAATACACTTAGTTTATCCTCATCATAGCAGGCTGGACTGTATACCTCTGTGCTTCTCTATCTCCGCCAGGCAGACGGCCAGCATCCACAGGCTGGGGGAGCTTTGGGCCCTGCGGCCCAGGAGCCTGGCCGGGAGGGCCAGGAGTGAACTAGGGGAGTAGTCGGAGAAGGCCCAGGCGAAGCCCAGCCCGGTGCTCCACGGGACTCTCATTGCTACACTCTTCAAATTGGGTCTATCAGGCCAATCTGGCGAAAGAGAAGGAACAAAAAACATAGGACTATGACGGTTGGACTGCGATTTTGCGGTGATACCTGACTCCTACACGTCTCTGTGTGTGTGTGTGTGTGTGTGTGTGTGTGTGTGTGTGTGTGTGTGTTCTATATTTTAAACTAAAAGGTTAAACACAGACAGATTATGGCACTCCTTCAAAACTAAAACCAATATTCAAGCTAATACTAAATAACCATTGTTCATGCTTGAGGCTGAGAATCGTACATGTTCCTGTCGTTGCCACATTCTTACCTTTTTTATGATCTGTGGGCAGTCCCCGGGGCGTCCTGTAAAACCGTTCCCTGGAGAGCAGTGTCAGGGTGCTCTCCCACACCAGCTGACCGCAGCGGGACGTGGCGGACATCGAGATGTCCACCTCTGCCCCGCTGCGGACAGTCCGGTACTCCAGGACCCGGGCGTGCAGTGTGAACCGACCCTTCTTCAGCTCATCGATGGGCTGCAGAGTTCTCAGGGTCTGCCGCACACGCACCAGACCTGGTCCATGCAACAACAAAAAAAAGGGACAATTATTCAGTGATTTTGTAGGCTTTCATCCAAAATAATCAATCAATCAATCAATCAATTTAGTGATTTATTTTATTGGTATTTGGATGTTTGTCACTGACAACCTGATAGGGGTTAGGCATCTTGCTCAGGGATGCAAGACAAAATAATAAGGCAGTCTCCTTATCTTTACACCTTTCGACACAATCCTGTTCAATAAAAAAGCGTTGCTTTCCAGGTGACATCTTAAAGAGACCAATGTCATTAATAACCACTTATAGTGACTAAAATAAATCGGATTCTGCACCTGCTGGGTTCAAGCCGAAGTTGCATGAGGTCAGCACCATCAACAACAGCCTGAGACAGAGGATTTCTGGGGCGCACAGAGGTACGTCTCTGTATTCGCTGTCTGGGTAGTCCCAACCATAACCTGCTGCAGCACAGAACTTCCTCAACAAGTGGTTCTCAAGCCTGGGAGAAATACTACAGTTATATTCTGCAACTCGGCTCGGGCAGGTTTCCGTGACATTAACATTATACATCTAACAGTGTAGTCGCTGTGGAGCACATGGAGATTTATGGTTAGCTTACCTGCAGTTGATGACCGTATATGACACGTCGGTTTGCGTCGTGTTAATTGTTGACCCCCGAGTCACTGAAATAGCTTTGAGCAAATATCTTACAAAAAGGTATCCAAGTCCTGGCAGCCGGTCGTCGTAGTTCACAACATGGGATTTCAGGGCTTTATGAGAGGAATACACGTCATACAATACGTACCCTACACTCAAAGATAAAGACGCGGCCACAAGGCTCTGTACATTTCCCATCTTGATGATGTCAATGCTATTCGGCCTGAAAATCTCCGTCCAACCGTATCCACACGTCATATGGTGACGTAACCTATCGTTTATACCATGGGTTAATATTATGTTTATTCATCTTCATGATTAAAGACGCCGTTATACCTACAGCTGGGACGTGTGTATACTTGCTGAACTCAGAACCACAGTAATCTTACAGGAAGTACGAAGTGCGGTAAGGGACAACCAGAATGCGCATGTACATTAAAAAAATGACTCAATTTAATATTCCAAAAACATTGTATTAACAAACAGCTACGAAACGTACAACCAACTGAAGCATGTTGTATTGAAGGCAGTCCATGGCCGCATCGACGTCAACAGCTGAAGCGAAATTAAAAGCCAAATATATAAGATGTATTGCATTGAACCGCGACATGAGTCGGCCGGTGCTCATTTGTACATTGGAGTGGCTTGCTGTCGTGACATGCCGCTGAGCCCGAGTTCTGGCAACAATCAACGAGTTGGTTCTGTTTGTAATGGAGACGGGTTCCTGATGCCACCGATAAGTTCTCTTGAAGACGAAGGGCGTCATCCTTCATCCGAACAGCAGCAGCAGCACAATGCAAACAGAATTGACTGCTATCAACGGCACTGTAAGAGATATGAGAAGGCCAAGACATGTTAAGTATATTGGTTCTCAGGGTCTGAGTTGGGGTATGCTGTTGTGTGTGTGTAGCTAAAACCCACCTCTCATCACTGTTCTGACGGATCGAATAAGGGTCATCACCTGCACCTTGACTCCTGGTTCATCCCCAAAGCCTCCAACGCTTTGGTCCACCCCCCAGCCAACTATAATAGGAAATACACAATTAATGTAATCCGTAATCGTATACATTGGTTAGAAAACATTAGTTTGTCATACGAGATCGTCACTCTTATCAGACCCGTTTAGCTAACTTTAACCATGGATTAGCTGGAAGCTAAATGAAAACCAGTTAAAATCACATCACACACACAGCTGCACTTCACAATAACACGCAAAGTACTTACTTTTACTTAAGAATCTCTCTTCATGTAATACGGCGACGGCATTCACACACAGGATTGCTGCTTGTATGAGAGAATATAAAGTAAAAGCCATGTTGCTGCAGCTCCACTTGGAATCTTACAACGTTTACAAGTTTGACGTCGCCTACGGTGGGCGTTAGGGACAAACATTGCGCGGTTGGAACCCGTATTTAAAAAGGATAAACAATAAAAGCATTCAAACTAATATCGTGTTCTTTAGTCATGCAAAAAGCAAAAAAATCTACCGTTTTTTGTGCTTTAAGTAGTGATCCTGTGTTTTAATGGACTCAAAATAACATAGCATAACGGCTATGTGGAAAGGACAAACCCACCCATATTACTGTCCCCGGAAATAGTTTTCCAATACTGGTTGCAAATCCGCTAATAAAGACTATTCACTCCTTGGGAAATGTTACAGTCTACTAATAGCTTGTAATAGCTAATATGCGGGGTAATTTACGTGAATTTCAAGTTCGTGGGGGGCGAAAAATCCAAATTTCACACATGACAATTTAGTAGCCAATATCACACAACCTTTATTTGAAAAAGCACACATCATGAGAATAAAAATCTTTATTAGTGTTTGATGAAGTCTGCATAATATGCCACACGCCTGAGAAGCTTATGGTCAGAAAAAGAAACTGCTCTATCAATATCGCCCTCTACTGGTAAAACAACTGCGACATCTACTGTACTGACTGCTTTGCAAAAAAGGAAGAAAAAAAAATAATATTACTGTTAAATACACACATATTGTACTACTGTTATGTATATGTACTTCTGGTCCACGTCAGAATTGTAATGTATTTTTTTTCACATTCATATGTTATAGGCCAAAGAGATAATAGCAATGTAACACTGGACCCTTTAACACATGGTTCAGCTCCCCAAATCCAAACTCACTAGGTGCACTTAAAGTACAATCACTAGTGCCGCAAAGTAAACACATTTACATCAAAAAAAAAGGAGAGGGTGGGGAGAAAAAAAAAAAAAACGTAAAAAAAAAAAACGAAAAAAAAAACCTTGCAACAGCCACATAATGTCAAGAATGGCAGACTGCAAGCTCATTAGGTTTTGTACAGAGTATATTTTATAGACAGGAACGAATACAATACACACATTAAACACAGAACATCCCAGTGTGTAGGCTCATTCGATCTTCCTTTCCGATGTTAAAAAAAAAAGAACGAAAAAAAAGGAATACTGCCATGTTTATAAAACATTTGGAGAGTCAATTATAACTGGTTAACCTTTAGCTGCCAGGATATGCACTTAAAGGTCACAAAAAGGGTTTTTGAAAAATGTGAAGGAGATGAACGGCTAGAACGAAGTTTTGTTTTTTTGTTTTTTTTTGTTTTTTTTCTACAACGTGCCCCCGGAAAAAAACTGGATTTTAACGGTTGCAGGAACACCTTTTCGGTTGCTTCATGTACTTTAAATGCACCAGACTTCTTTGGATACAGTAAT
>OMKQ01094067.1:0-10392 GCA_900302335.1 Phycis phycis
GGAGACACAGAGCCTGGCCGAGAAATCACAAATGAAAAGGGGCGGAGGAACGGCTCGTTTTCTGTTTTGTTTTGATTACATTTACATTTACATTTAGGGCATTTAGCAGACGCTTTTATCCAAAGCGACTTACAAAGAGTAAATTTGTCATGTTTACATGACAAAATAACATTAGCTCAGGATCAGGTCACAAGGCAAGCATGAGAATACTGACTATAGTCTATATAGTATATTCTATATATTGAATATATGGCGTGTTGCTTCACCTGCTTGGGCCGTCATGTTGGACACAGTGGGCGGCGGTGACCAGCCAACGCGGGCTGATGATGGCGGCGCCGCAGACGTGGCCGGAGGCCTTGATGTGCAGGCTGACCTGCCACGGGAACTCGCCGACCTCCGCTTCCTGGCCCCCCACGATGCGAACCTTCTTGAACCGACTCCGCCCGCAATCTGCAGGCAGACAAACAAACGCCGTCAGCATCTGGAGCTTTGGGTGGTTCGACCCATGATGCACTGGAGATGGTTCAGTTGAAGTATGAGTGTAGAAGGTGGTTGTGTTTAGGTGTCTGAATGGAGATGGCTTTGTTTGTGGTGCGTAGCTCAACTGGTAGAGAATGGCATTAACACTACCCCCCCCTGGTTAGTTTAGGTAATACGTTGGTCAAGGTATGAGGTTAGAGACGGTTCAGTTAACGTATGAGGGTCAGAGGGGGTCACGTTTAGGTAAGAGTTTAGGTTTAGATATCAGGTTAGAGATGGTCAAGTTTAGATATTAGGGTCAGAAGTGTCAAGTCGAGGGATAAGGTTGGAGGTGGTCATGTTTAGGTTATATATATATATATACGGTCAAGTCATAAAGCAGAAGCAGCAGCTGAATCTCAATACATACCACAGTTCTGTTCATCAGATCCGTCCTCACAGTCCTTGGTGCCGTCACATTCTGGGTTCACCTTGTTGATGCAGATGTTGTTTTTACACCTGTAGGTCAGGTCGCTGCAGGTCGTACTCGTAGCTGAGGGGGAAAACAATCGGGCTTGACAAGTCTGAATTGTTTGCTGCTTTGCAAAAAGTATTATTTGAGCTGCCTTCGGAGATCGAAAGGGGAAAGGTTGCATATTGTTATTCATGCTAAAATAAAAATAACATGACACATGAGATTCACATCAGGGTTTTTTTTTTTTAATGGCTAAAGCATACATCTGCCACAGTCCAGCTCATCCGATCCATCGCCACAGTCGTTTCTACCGTCACACTGCCTCTTCTTCAGAACACACTTGGCGTTCTGACAGGAGAACTCGTTATCCTTACACCCTGCACAGAACCAGGAGAGAACATAGCATGAGAACCACGCTGTTGGGCATCTTAATGTCCATGTGTCCGTGTCTTAATGGTGAGTGTCAACTGCATGTTGGTGTGTGTGTGTGTATGTGTGTATGTGTAGCTGTGGATGTGTGCGTGCGTTTATAGTTGCATCCAAGGGTGTATGCCTGTGGTTTTACATTTTACATGTCTGTTCATGTGTGTCTACATGCATATGTATACCTGTGTGTGTGTGTGTGTGTGTGTGTGTGTGTGTGTGTGTGTGTGTGTGTGTGTTCTAACCACAGTTGCGTTCATCAGTGGCGTCTCCACAGTCGTCGACCCCATCACACTCCCAGAACGTGGGCTTGCACAGGCCGTTGTTACACTTCAGGTCCGAAGCCCTGCACTCTGCACGGAGGGGTCAAAGGTTAAGCGAATGGCATACTTCAAAGGAAGCAGCCAAACTGGTTTCACACTCAATACAGATGGTTCAGTGCATTCTCCAATGGAGACGGGAAATTAGAATTCCAAGTGCAGACATGAAGCAAAATAACTCACAGCCACCTGGAATTTCTAACCAATCACACCACGATGCCAGCATTGTGTGTTACGGTAACTTTTTTAGGCAATGCTATGCTTGCTAAGGTGTGCCTGCTAAACACAGCATTCATTACTTCCTGCATTCCATATCAGTTGGCCAGTTGGCCACAAACTGGCCAGGTCCAGGTTGTGCCGTGACTCTTGGTGGGACTTACTGCAGTTCTGCTCATCGCTCAAGTCTCCACAGTCATTCCAGCCGTCACACGTGAGATTGAGGCTGATGCAGATCTGGTTCTTACACGTGAACATCATGGGACAAGCTGAGGATCCGAGGAGACACAGTCGTCAAAGAAACGCAGTATACCCAGTGCTCTCCATCTATTGTCAGACACTCAATGTACAAGTTTGTATATTGAGAAAAGAGGGCAAAAAGAGAGCAACCCAACCTAGAAATGAAAATGAATAGACAAGAGAATGACAAGAGACAGCAGCGATCTCTCTGTTGGTTCCCAGACTTACGGTCCTGCGAGTTGATGGCCTTGTAGCTCACGTTGAATCCTTGGTCCACGTATGAGCCGTCGGAGACGAATCTGACGTTGGCCACGTTGCTGGATACAATCTCCACCACCTGACCCACCTTCTCCCCGCACAGCCTGGCGTGGACAGACACAGGAAGTGAACAAACAAAGGAGACATGAAGGAGCAATGACGACCCAGAAGACCTGGGTTCGGGGCCGCACGCCACCCCTTTGCTCGTTCAACCAACTTTCCTCACCCGTTTCACAAATGCTCCGTAAAGCAACAAAAAGCCCATGAAAATATATTTTTCAAAGCAGATGTGGTCATTGAGAAGGACTATGCTGGGACTCTCTGGCTGTTGAACACACACACATGCACGCAGGCAGGCAGGCAGGCAGGCAGGCAGGCAGACAGACAGACAGACAGACAGACAGACACCTACTTCTTGGAGTTCACCTCCACATAGTCCTTGGTGCACATGGTACCCTGGCCCGGCTCAAACAGGAGGAACCTATAGAACGTCAGCGAGATCCACTTCCCAGCAGGCACCTGGGGGGGGGGCATTCATCAGCTGTGCCTCCAACACACTGGTGGTAGGGAGTCACCAGGCTGCAGGGTTATCTCCTGCATCCTGCACAGACTCTTATTCATTCATTCATTCATATGTACAGTACATGCAAGTTTATTCTCTTGATAGACAGATTCTATTATATTCTATTACTATTGCTTATTCTATTGACTATTCCAATGATAGACTATATATTTATTTATATATATGATAGACTGTATATATTTTTTTTATGTGCATCTTGCAGAGATCCAGTGCAGATATCTAAGGCCAGCTGCTCTGTGTTTTTTGTTGTTGTCATTGTCGTTGTATCATATATCATATATCATATCATATTTGTATTCTTTTATCTCGGTCCGCTTCTGTACTCTTACCTGTATCTCTCCTTTCATTGTGAATGCTGTTTTGACACCTGACTGTCCCTCCGGGGGCTGACAAAAGGTGTATCTTATCGTATCTTATCCACTGATCCTTCTGAAACCCGCCTCTGGACAGAAGTGTCAGCGCTACTATAAAACATGTTGGCAGTCGGGGACCAGTGACTCACCTCGATGGTCCAATCACACTCTATGTTGGGGGGGTAGTAGTAGGGGTAGTTGGGTGACGTGAACTTTCCCTGCGTCCCGCTAAGCCTCCCGCCACATGTCATCCCTGGGAAAAAAAAAACAAAACAAAAGAAAAACGAGGTCACAGGAAGTGAAAGTGCTGGTACTTCACACTCCACTGTCTGAGGAGGCGGAGCTCAGAGGGAGGGGGTCTTGGTGAGTGAGTGAGTGAGTGAGTGAGTGAGTGTGCGTGTGCGTGTGCGTACCTGGTCCTCCTTTCGGGACCTGGGACACGTGGGCTCGGATGCCGGGGTAGTTGTGCTTGTCGTTGGTTACCAGGGTGACCAGCATGACGTTACGAGAGGACAGGAAGGTGAGCGGGGCGCTCAGTGAGTGGTACCCGCAGAGCCTGCAGGGGGTAGGAACACACACCCCCGCCGTTAAAAACATGGAGGTCAAAAACATATAGCATTAGCTTTTAATCAACAGATCTACTGTTGATTAAAAGCTAAACAAAGCAAACTCTACTGATCCCAGACAGAAAGTAGGACATTTGTCACAGCAGCAGGATAACAAGACAGAGTTAAAGCTCAAAAAATATAAAACCTAAAATATCAATATTCAAAAAAACTACAAAGAATAAACAGTAAAACACATAAATGAAAAAATGTCATTAAATGTGTAGTAAAATAGTTAATGCTAACACTGAATGGAAGCAAATGCAGAGGTAAACATTGTGACATGTGTATAGCACCTTTCCAAACAAAATTGCAACAAAAAAGGTTATTTGCTTGAATAGAGGAAGAACTGAAACAAAAAAAGAAACGGAGCAAAGGATAATAATTAAAACAGTAAAAGAAGACAAATCGGTAAAAAAAAAGGAATGCATGAAAGTTGCCATCTTGCCAGCAGAGGGCAATAGAGACAATATCAACCATTACTTTGTGTCCATCCTCGCCCTTTAGAGGCCTGAGGTCTCGGAGAGGGTGCTGCTGTCTAAAATGCAGGCCTGTGAAGCCCACTGAGACTGGCGAGAACCACACTCACTCGTCCATGACGCGGCTCTCGATGGCCACCAGGGAGTCGTAGATCTTGACGAAGTCGTTCTTGCAGTCCTCCTCCAGGTTGAACGTGTCAAAGTCCAGCTTCAGCACGTGCTCGGGGTCCGCGCGCAGCTGCCACTGGATGAACGTGTCGGGCGGGTACGGGGTGTTGGGGAATCCCGGAGACGTGATGGTGCCGATGTGGTTGGCCTTGGCATGCTGGGTGAACCGGTAGAACTCTGCCGGAGAGACCGGACACAGCGGAGAAGGACTTTAGGCGTCACATCGCCTGTCCAGGCGTGACAACTCGAACACCGCAAGCCAGGCATGTCTGGTGCAGCGGGCAGGCCGGGTGTTTGACTCCCAGAAGACTAAGAAATGCTCAACGGGACTTAAGTTTATATTGGCTGCTGCCAAGACATTTGGCATTGAAAGACACCCGGACAGCAACAATTTATGAGGAACATGTTAATAATGAATAAGTCACTGAGCACTAGAGAGCAGGTAGTGTCTCGACATCTCGCCCGGATGGCACCGGGTGGAGATATCGGGAATTGAACATAAGCTGCTGGTTGAAAACACCCAAGCCACTAGGCGAGAGAATAGCGCCACGTGAGAGCAGATCACTCACTGTTGAAAGACGACGTGAACAGGCGACGGTCCATCACTGCGAGAAAGACAAACACAAAAACACAAGGGTAAACACGCTATACACACGTATCCCATTGTCTCATGAGCAGACCGCAAATACAATTGTACAACGTGAAGTAGCAACGAAAGAGATACCTGAAGATGTAACTTCCTTGAAGACTAGAGAATTCCCTGGGCGATTAATTCCGCGCTGATTCTTGTCCACCAGTTTGTCCATGGAGGCTATGGTGTTGTCCACCGCTGCTGCCTGGCCCAAGGGCACTTTGAACTCAGACAGGTAGTATGCGGTGACACCTTCGCTGGAGATTAAGAATGTGTTGCAGAATGTGAGCCAAAAACAAACTACAGATAGCTAATGAGTGACACAGACACAACCACAAATAGCTAGCTAGTGACTCAATCACAACTAGCTAGCAACACAGACACAACTAAAGATGGAAAGTTAGCAACACAAACGCAACACAGGCTAGCTAGCTAGTTTTTAAAATGGCTAAACTCACAACATAACATCTTGTGGTAACATAGGTGCCCTGTAAGCAGACCCCCATCTAGAGGGTCTGCGGTCTTACCTGAAGGCCTGAACTGTGGAGCCCACGTAGTACTTGGACAGCTGAGGTGTCTTGGAGTAGATGGTCTTCAGCTGGAACAGACAGAAACGCATATGGGATGAGGGCAAGGCCAGGTGATACTGGTACTCCTTTACCAGACAATGTTAGCCCATGGAGGCTAAATATGAGCCAAGTGTAACCAGGCAACCAACATCTGGGTGCTTTGGCAGTCTGTGTATATAGGGCCTTCATAGGACCTGCCACACTCTTGACACATTTTCGATTGATCATCAAATATCAATTTTCTCACCTTTATCCAAAACTGAATTACTGTGAATACTTTTTTTAATTTTTCAATACACCTCAATAACGAGCCAATAGGGGTTAGGGGCAACTTGCTTATAGATGCCTACAGGTAAATCCCCAATGCCAGCGGACATTGGGGATCGAACCCAGAACCTTTGGGCTGAAATCACATGAAAGTCTAAGGATGCATGGCTGGACATCATATTAAAACACCGGACGTGTGGACATCATATTAAACACGGTGGCCAGGACATCATCATTCAACACTATGGAGGAGCGGCTTCAGTCTTACCTGTTCCGTCACCTGTTTGGCCAGAGCCTTGAACTCGCTGCTGTTGGAGTTCTCGTACTGTTCCTCAAACACCTGGTTGGTGATGCGCATGGACCCAGTGTATAGCCTCCTCTCACGCACATCCTTACGGTCTGTAGGCAGACAAGACACATGGTGTTGTTTGTGAAGTTACATGCCGGCACTCACACGACTAAGAGCGATGCGCGCGGTTCAGATTCTCTTCCCCTGTGGACACGAAGCCGAAGTGCAAGTCAGAGCTGGGGACTGAGCCAAAAATTCCAGCCAGTCACGCTTCCCATTCACTTGACTTTATTCATCCCGTGCCAAACGTGCATTCTCGCTTGCCATTCGCTTGCCGTGTCGGTAGCGAGCAGGCTGCCGGTCGGCTGCAGTGGGGGAGCGGAGGCACGCTACTCACAGTGGAAGTGCCAGACCAACAGGCCGGTCATGAGCGCCAGCACCAGGGCGAATACGACCACGCCGATCACGGCCCCGATGCGGCCGGACACCTTCTTCTTCTCTACCTCAGTGCTGTCCGACGCCGGCAGGAACTGCACCTCCGTGTCCCAGTCGCTGCCCTGCAGGAAGAGAACCCAGAAGAGGAGGAGCATGTGAGACACACTGGAGACACGGCGGACAGCCTTCGACGGTCTGGCTGACTCACCCGGTGCTCGTTTTAGCCCAATAAACATCAGCCCGTCACATCAAACGTTACAATGAGTGCATCTTTGTATCCTGCCACACCAATTCTGCAATTCCGCAGATGCTTTTGTCCAAAGCGACTTACAATAAGTACATTTGTCATACATTTGTGGGGTTCAGTGTTCCCCAAGGACACTTCAACATGTGTAATATGCTGAAGTTGACAAATGTCAAATGTCAACATATCACAAGTCAGCAATCGACGGTGACCCGATATGCATATCGGGCAACCCCAAGTGGGCTCCCCACCCACAGGTGGGGGGGGAAGTGCTGCCCGATGCAGATGGTCAAGTTTGGTGTTTTGAAAAGGCCGACCTCCAGAAATGACAAGTGGCTGAGAGGAGAACACCAGCAGCGAGTTTGTGCCTGTGCGATTCAGGAATGCTGCAGTGATCTCAACAAACATGGCGGAAGCGCGATGAATTGAGACGCTTCCCTTTTCAAACCGAAATAAAAACCAATCGTTGTCGATTCAGGCGTGTGGGTCACAATTAAGATGGTAGTGATCAGCTTGCGAAACGTGTGTGTGTGTGTGTGCGTAAGGCGGAGCAGCCACTTCCATGGACGGAGGGGTTGTGAGGCTAGTGGTGGTGGTGGTGGTGGTGAAAATACGAGGGGGGTTGAATATGTTTCTGTGTGCGCCATCTCGTCAAACCTGTTGGAGAGGCGGGCTGTGGTTACACTGGAGTCATAACAAGTTTCTGTTCTGAGAAAAAGGTCGAATTTCACCAACACACGCTCCTGTCATCTCAAGCACCAGTCAATAAAAACCAGGAGTTACTTTCTGTAATGCTGTGGCTGTCCTTTGGAATACCAATGCACACACACACACAGCTTGAATAATAGGAGGCCGGCTGTAAACATGTACAAATGCACTTTTCTTTGGGCGTGGCATTAGAGGAGGTCCTCCTGGAGCTCAGGAGTGCCAGGGAGCTAGTTAGCAGAAGAATTGCTGGACTAAGTGGCCTAGTCCGGATGTTGTGTCAGGAGGTCAAGTCGGAATGTGCTGGATAAATTACAAACAACTGTCTTCTACTTATCCAGATGTTACCTGTGCTCAGACCACAGGGACATACAGAGTTGATGTACTCTAGAGTTGATGTCATCTAAAGTACACTTTAGATGACATACATTGACCTCATTTCAACCATGCTACAACCACATACATGTACTTCATACATACTCTTGCCCGGGTTGTGAATGTCTACTAAATAATAGCTGTACTACACAACATTTTATTTTCCCTTTGAGGGTTTATTATTAATAGAGCGCAAAAACAAAAAAGGGACATCAAATGAAATGCTATTTTTATGACTACACGAGCTGGGCGCCGAGTCAACGCAAGGGGATCCTCTTCACTGTGGAAAGGGAACCTGACGTGTCACAACAAGGCTGGGAATCAGAAGGAATCTGTCCACTTCTGAGGGATGGACAATCAGCAATCCCTGCTCAGAACTAAAGCGTTCATTCAGATCAAATCCACGCCATTGGCCTGACGAAAATAAGACTTCCTCATTGGAATAGTGCCAGTCACAGACTACAATACTCGAGTTATGTAGTTATATGTTTGTAGTTAGTTAGTTTATGGGCCGTGATTTGGTTATCGCGGCATCAAGAACTGCTTCTGGGGGCATTCGGGTGGGTGGGCCCACGGTCGGCCACAGCAAGAGTGTGGGTAGGCTGTGCCGGACGTGTAATTTTAAGTAACAGATGCAGCATTACGCAATAGAACTAGAGATGAGCTGCCATTACACACACCCAACCACACACGCGTAGCAGTAGTAGCGCTGGTGTTTCGGAATAATAGTATGTTAATCAATTGATTTGCATGAACTAGAGTATCCATTTGTTATTTATATCACAAGCAGTTCAAAGAAGCTTGACACTTGACTTTTCAAGGTCGAGAACTGCCACCCGAGGAGGACCTCATTAATGGCAGGAGAAGGCCAACCCCTGCAGTTGAGTGTGTTTGTTTGGAGCAGGCTCCCATTGTAACCGTCTGCCCGCCTACAGTCTGTTTACGCACAATGACCAGAAGATAAGATAGCACATTATTGAGACGCGCCTATGTTACACTACATAACATCACACCATGAGTGGAATAGCAGTTCTACTACAAGTCTCCTACCGCTTTGGGAGTGTATCTCATCCCGCTGTCCATGTAGTCCATGTTGCGTCCCCCGGAGTACAACACCTGTAGCCCAACACCTGTAGTCCTTCACCTGCCGTGGATTAAAAAAAACAGACTGGAGCACGCCTACTCCACCTCCTCCCCTCCTTCTGGGTTCTTGTTTGCCTTTTGTGCGTTTATTCGGAAGACGTCCAGCAGGCCTTACGACGCCGATCGGATCCTGACGTTTGAAGGTTTCTGGGTGACCGCAACCAAGTCCAACACAGATTTTAGACGTCACACTAAACACCTGTATTCACTTAAAGTTAGAAATATTTTTTTGCTGAAATTCTGCAATGTGTATTTTTTCTAGCCTGGATATTCCCCGTAAGTCAACCGAACAGGATTATGTCGACTACCTGAATGAGTGCAGCAAAAACTGTTTTCCGGGAGTCGCAGGTTTCAGTGGGTGTGGTCAGACCGCCGATACCTCCGTACGTCACGTTACCTGCGACAGGTGTGTTCATGTAGGCTACAGGTACAGTATAGGTTTATGAATGAAAATGCGTAAACCTATAAAGTGCTTATTTCAACATCGCTCGTCATTTAGTCGAAGCTTAATAAAAAAAAAAAAAAAAAACAGGATTAAGTTTTGTTCGATTAGTGTTGGATTTCCTTTTTTTGATGTAGGCCTATTTAGTAGGCTATATATTATAGTTATTATTATATATTATTATATTTGTACGTGTCTTTAAACGTGTTTTAAACATGTAGCGTAGACCTACATGCCTACGTCGTGGTTTTTGTTATCAACAATTCAAGCAATACAACAATCAGGATGAGTCACGTGTTGAGTCAGAGTTTCTGCTTCGCTATTTGAGACGCGGCCGAGGGGAACGCCGGCCTCATGAAACACCTGATTTCTTTTTTGCTTTCTTTTTGTAGCTCCACGTCACCCAGATGTTTTCTCCGGCGCCTACGGGGTAGAGGCTGCTTTCACCTTTGACCCTTGCCACACTGAACCGTTAGACCGCCCCGTTTCTCGTAAAATTCGCCAAACGAATCCAAAATGGCTTCAAAACAGGAAACAGGAAACCGTCTGCTTCAAGCAGTAAACCTCTGTATTTCTAGGCCTCAGCAGTGCGACATCCCCAGGTTCCCCAGAACGACCTTGGCACTTTGGTGGTTAATCTGTGTTGTTGGTTACTTTGTAAACTCAGCAACTCTTACGACACAATACTGTATTTGCTGTTAAAGAAATGACAG
>OMKQ01094068.1:0-10596 GCA_900302335.1 Phycis phycis
AAATCGCAGTTTAACATCAGAAAGACACCAACAAGACGGCCACATCTTGGCGACAGCCAGCGGCACAATGAAACACAATGACACAGGTCTCTGAGTACAACCACACAGCTGCGGCAGTAGCTTTTTACGGCAGTAAGTGAGTATCCAATCACAGGACGCGTACCTGTCACGTTCAACAAGGCCAGCTAGAAGGCCTAATGTCAACAACCCGTGATCTGATTGGCTATGGCAACTGTCTATCAACTGCATGTACCCGTTCACTTACATTGCACAGACGCCAGCATTGTTGATTCTGAAGGCCTTAGGCAGATTTCATACAGCCTGGCAACCCAAGCTAGCTGAATTCTGATTGGATAAAAACTCTAACCTAAAAACAACACGTACATGAAGAGAACATGAAGAATATTTTTATATATTTAGGGAAAGTAAATTCAAAATGAAACTAACTTTTATCAAATTATGATCATGATTTATGTCAGGCCAGCAGAGAAGGCCTTGCTGCCCCCGACGGCCCACCACTGCATGGCCCCATTCACGTGGTGCGAGACACAAAAGGCCCGGGAAGTGAACTTTCATAGGATACGGGCCTTTTGGTTGGATGACTCACCCGAGTTCCCCGTCTCGTGTCTCGAGTCTAGCTTTTTGACTCCTCGCGCGTGAAGCCAGAATCGAAGGTTTTCTCCGCAACAGTCAGACTACTTCCTCCAAAACCCCCCAGAAAGCCGCCAGTCCAACTTCACGGGAAAGGATGTTCCAGGATGTTTTGTTTATTGGGGTGGGATCTACAGCTTTGCAAAGTGTGTCAGTAGTCTCGCGGAGTTGCGTTTAAGTGAAAGGGGGGCCTCGAGGGGACCGACCCGCGGGGGTTTGTTTCGCGTCTCGACTGTCTGGGAAAAAGCAGAGACGTTGATTTGAGACGTCTTATCAGCGCGGCCGCGGAGGAATGAAACACGAAAAACAATCGTGTTTCTTCTTCGTCCTTGGTAATGGGAGTGGAGACTGAAGCTGAAGATAGTGAAAGCCTTGTTTTGAACAGCGACCCGACACACACACACACACACGTTCACGTGTTGGTCGCCATGGTCACTGGGTTCTGATATCTCAGGGACATCAGGCGCGCGAATTCTGCGACATTTATGAGTTTGGCGTTTGCATGCAGTCAAATCAGACTACTTATAGCCCACCACTCCATAGGGTTGACGCATTTACACTGTCGTTGGGTGAGAATGACTTTGATGATTTTTGTTTATTTCCTCCAGTTTACAAAATGTTCATTATTTCAGGATACAAAACAGAACTACAATTTGTTGAATTATAGTGAAGTGGCTGTACGACTCCCTTGCTGAAAAGGCAGGTCCAGTGGGTTCTGTCCCGCATGTATGCACCCTACCTACACCAAAGTGAGGCAAGGTAAGCCCACCCCTACCTGCAGGTACTCTCAGGTGAGATGGCCCACCCCTACCTGCAGGTACACTCAGGTGAGATAGCCCACCCCTACCTGCAGGTACACTCAGGTGAGATAGCCCACCCCTACCTGCAGGTACACTCAGGTGAGATAGCCCACCCCTACCTGCAGGTACACTCAGGTGAGATGGCCCACCCCGACCCACGCCTGAAAGACTACACGTTGCACCTCGGATAAAGGGGTCTCCTGAAAGACTGGATGGTTGTGAACACATTGTGACATCGGTCACTTCATGGGAAAGCAGTAGTTTGGTGCGTTTGCATTTGATGGCTGTCATCTCATCGAACTCCCGGTCGCCTGTTTTGCTCACACGCCTTCGTATCTCCAGGACATCAATTTGGCTACTGGCAGCCAGCCAATGGCTCCCGCCTTCTGAACGCAGTGTCGATTCAAAACCGAAGCTTTGCGTTATCTCCTCCCCTGGTGTGAACACACAGGCACTCATTGATCTACAGCTCGCTGCGCGTGGCTGCCAGAGGCTCCTGACTCCTGTCCTTTGATGAGGTTGTCCAATCAGGTTTACCACTGTATTAGACACATGAGAAACCGTGTTCGTCTCTCCGACTGTTTACACACTGTGTACTGCTTACTGCCTACATTAGCCTTATGCACAACGTCCGATATTGACGACTCCTACTGTTGACACTTTTCCCTGTAATCCCCATTTAATGCAGTTTTTCAAACTTTACCTTTGCACAGCTATGTATGTTATAGTTTAAATATATTTGTCTACAATATTGTCCATATTTAATATTTAATGCTGGTCTCTCAATCTCAATGTTATCCTTGCACTGTTGGTCCTATTTGCACTACCATCACACCCCATCATAGAGCACGTCACCATACGTACTGAACCACAGAGCCGGTCCCTGCCCCGCCACTGGAAGCTTCCCATGCTTACACACCCCTTTTTCACTGAGTATCTTTTTGTTGTCCATATTATTCAGGCAGTTTTCCCTTTCTTGCCGGCCTGTTTATGTTGTATGTTGGGTGTGATGTTTTGTAAGCTACTGGGACCTTGCATTTCCCCACAGGGATCAATGAAGTATTTATCTATCCATCTATCTATCTGTCTGTCTATCTATCTATCTATCTATCTATCTATCTATCTATCTATCTATCTATCTATCTATCTATCTATCTATCTATCTATCTATCTATCTATCTATCTGATTAAATACTGTATTAGATACATTAACTTAGATACATGGGATGCTGTAGTAGAAACTTTGACTTCAGATATATGGGCTGCTTAACATTGTGTTAACATTGTGTTAGATCCTTGGGACGCACTATTGAATCAGCATTTAAAGACCATATTCAAGACGCTGTCGTTATTGTCTCGAGACCCTCATTGACAGCCAATCTTATGCATTCGTTCTCACTGGCTCTTAATTCCTGTGTCACCGCACCGCCGTAGTCGGACTCACATGGGCTTTGTAATTTCTGCGTTGATCAGCATTGGCAGTTTGGAATCTAGATTGTACACACACACACACACACACACACACACACACACACACACGCACATGCACACGCACACAGGCCCACACACACGGCAGTAGTTCAGTGGGTAGAGCAGGGTGGACAGAGCGGGTCGTCCACCAACTGTAGGGTCGGCAGTTCGATCCCCTTGATCCTCCTCCTCCAACTGTCCACATGTCGAACCACACAAATGTACTGATTGTAAGTCGCTTTGGACAAAAGCGTCTGCTAAATACCCCTTTACACACACACACACACACACACACACACACACACACACACGGTCCACTGAATAACTATGGAAACAGAACTTTGGCAGCTATGGAGGAAGTAAGGCAGCTGCATGGGAAACTAACTGCACGGGATAGGAAAGCTATCTTGCGGAAATTAGTAGACAAACCATCTTCAAAAGTAGACAAACCATCTTCAATGGCGTTGCTTGGTTTTCAAAGTAGACAAACCATCTTCAATGGCGTTGCTTGGTTTTCAAAGTAGACAAACCGTCTTCAATGGCGTTGCTTGGTTTGCAAACAACCACTGGCTTAACGGTCATGTGGCGTCCAATAAAGAAGCAATCTTGATTTAAATGATCTTTATAGTCTCACGTCTCATTCTCGTACACTGTCTCTCTTTTCTCTCACTCGGCTTTATGGACCACGTAATGCAGACTGATCAGAGTACATTTCTCTTTCCTATTTATCTTTAAGGGGTACTGTTTCATTTTGTCCCTACTCTTTAGTGTGTCATGCAGCTTAATATCTGCTAATAATGTCTGCTAAGATGCAAAGCTCAAAGTCCACACTGGGGGAGATGCTCTCACCAACAGAAGACACCTCTCCTGGACTGCCTGAAAGAGCTCTTCTGCAGTCAGCATTTACTCCCGCCATTTTGTTACGTCACGAAATCACAGAAGTGCAGTCCCCAGGATCAGGGAGCTCGAGGACGATATAAGCCTTTATCCTTGCAGGCTTGTCACCGGGATCTCTTTCATAATGTTGGAATATTCTCTTGGAGCCGAGTCGGTGGTGAAAACAAGCACCCTTAGAGGACGCACGCTGACGCGATGCTGCTGCGACAAAGGATTACGCTGCAGCCCGTCTGCACCGAGTACGGCCGCGCCGGCTTGGCTCAATAACGGACCCATTTCGATGTCATGTTTTCTTGCAGTGCAGGCGTTGTTTTTCGCTCGACGTTAATCATCTTTAATCCAGCTGCTCCGGTAACACACGGTGTCACTGTAGCCCTGGCCGTTGCAGCAGCATATCTGATGAAGATAACATCTCTAGTTCTGCTGCTACCACTGCTGTCGGTAAAAAACTTAAGGGTTAGTTCAACAGTTTGTCCTCCAGTGTTTTCAATGGACACCTTCTCATAATCTGAGCTCGCCATGTCGTCTTCCAGCAGGCCGGTTTCACGTGATCTGTCCAGTTCTCTCAAAGCATCAACAAAGGCGTCGACAGATACCTTGCCTTGTCAAGGGCGGCTATGGTCTCAGCAAACCGTTTTATTCAGTGGTTGTTTGACACCATTCAATAGTGTTGCTCTTTCTGCGTCCTGTGCATCCGTAGATCCACTGGCTTATTTAAAGTCTTTCAGTTAAGTCTTTCCACATGCTGTATTCTGTGTACGAATCTGGTGCTTCAGTGTTCAACAAAAGGGTAGGGCAGGGATGGTCGGGCCTGAGAGGCCACCATGGTCCTGATGCCAACTTTGTCTCATTGCAGATGAAGCCGTCATTTGTGTTCGTCAAACGTCTTGCTGTGAGATGTGGCAATTCTATTCTCTTATCTTAGCCGCCTTAAATGTCGCGTTGCCCAATGAAGAAGCATTCTTGTTTCAACTTGCTTTCAACCTGCTTCCTCTATACTGTCACCTCTCGCTTCCCTTTCGACGTTACATAATCCAGCTGTTGCAATGAAATCAACTACACTACACTGGTGGCATCCTTTGTATAGCCTCTGGTCATCTCGTACTGGAGTGTATGCCTACTCCACGTACACTTGGTCAATGGCTTTTTTTTGGGGGTTCACAAACACCCCAAGTGTGGCTTTGCGGTCCAGACGCCATTCTGGCACCGTTGAAATGCCTCAATGTCACGAGGAACCTATGGAACGTATGGAGCTGTCGCCACTTCCCTCAGGAATCCACAAGGACACTTGGACGTTCCAAGTGTGTCTCCAGGGGGCCCGGTCGCGCCAACAGGGCTTAAGCTAAGCCGGTGGTGACTTGGCATCCTAAGTCCGACCTAATGGTTGTGCCGGTTGCACCGTCAAGACTTGAGCTCTCTTCTCTGTAAGACCGGGGGGCGTCAATGGGATGCCTGGTCGGGAGCAGGCGTCAAGACAAACTCTCTGGGCCGTTTCTATTCTTCTCGAAACCTCTCACTCTCAAGTGAATGGTTGAGAGTGAGAAGTTTCGAGTCTGTAAGAGGGATCTGTTTTAACTCATTGAAAGGCTGTTAGTGGACTGACAGTGTGTGTCAGACCACAAAACAGCACTGTCAACAAAGGCTAACCGAGTCACCAACAATTATGAGTCAACAATTATGAAATGTCTCGTTTGTTCCAATTTGACAGCTTTTTCTTGATTGTTATCACGTAACGTTGGACTGTTTGCAACCGGGGTGGCTGCAGTCCGTTCTAAAGACTGCTGTTTACCAAAACTTAGCAGTTAGGACCAGGCTTAGTAAAGACCAGGTGGTGCAACCCACTCCAGGACTCCAATGCTACAGAACTCTCTCAAGTGCTGAAATCTCTATGGTTGGAGCTTGGAAGACCAACACGAGGAAACGTGGATATCTCCAATGTAAAACAAAGTAAAGGGCGCCTGTTCTGTTCTTCAGCCAGCTATTATCCCCACTGGATGTTTCAGAGAGTGAGACTATGCAAATGACATTTGAGTATTTTCCAGGCTTGGTTCCGTGTTTAACTGATTGGTTTAGGTGCGGTAGAATGTGGGCATGCTAGTCGTGCTGCAGGCAACCAAAGAAAATCTTGCTCAGCAAATGTATTATGTATATATGTGTTGAGACAATTGATGGACTCCAAAACCTTTCTTGATCCCTCAAGTTTGATCACCTGACCTTGGGAGACCATTTAGATTATCAAATTTTAATTGAATATCAGTCTGACCTTGGCTGGGCAGTCATTGATTTCCAAATATGGCTGCATCCCTTCTGAGAACTCCAGCCAATCAGAGCGACTCTTGCTCTCTTAGCTTCCCGGTTGGAAGTAAAGCAAAAACACATTATCCTTGATCCTCACACTATCCTCATTATCCTTTGTTCATCTTTGAGTCATTCGTCACCATTGTTGTTCTCTTTTCACTAATTCCGCAGAAAGCAGCATTGCTGGTTCATGAGGAACTGAAACTCCTGGTAATTGCTCCTGCCACTGAAAACAGGGTTGTGACCAGTCTGCACCGAGGAGAGGCGTTCCGTCTCTGTTAAATTGTGTTACCCGGTGCTTTCAAAAGCAAGGACACAACTAATTTTGTGTTTCAAATTTTAATAAGCCAAGCTGAAGGTGTAATCTTTGAGATGTAAGTGACCCTTTATGGATACAAGCTCAGGTTGTGCAGATACAGTGTATTTCAAAAGTAGAATTATATATATATATATCAACGTAAAATCTGTATGCTTTCCATGAATGTGTTAACTTAAAGCTAAAGCTACCGCTGTAACTTTCATGTGTTAAACAGAGTAACTCGGGTCGGGTGTTTGTAGGTTTATTCATTACATATGGGACACCTGTGCTTGAGGACCTGACTGAGGCCTCTCACTGTCAGGTAGGTCAACACTGATCAACTTGACCTGAATAAAAGTGTACGCACACGTCACTTCCTCCTGGGGTGTCCCCTGTACCTCTTCTATGTGTTGAAGACATCCTCACTATCATTGTTAACATTCCCATATTATCGTGGCGGAAACATCGTACCCTTTAGTCAGTCTATTTGCACCGAGCGCAGTAAACAAAAGTTGCTGAAGATTGTTGAGTTCCGAGTTGTCCAGCCGTCCGTCAGCAGCCTTCAGTCAGCTCGCGTGAGGCTGGCGCTGCTAGCCGGCCGTCTCCGCCCACCGATGAGAAGATGAGGTTCTAAGGTGTCGCACGTCCGGCGCCGACCGTCCCTCACATCCTGATGTTGTCCGTGGACGTGGAGTCCAGCAAAGTCCTGTAGATGGCGGACCGGAGGAAGCGCGGGTACGAGTCCCTCTCCATCAGGCCGAACACGGTCCTCTGCGCCTCGTGGAAGCAGGCCGTAGTGGGGGCCTCCAGGTTCCTCTTGATCAGCTCTCTGGTCTTGTGGTCGATGTTTATCTGCAGGCCGAGTGGGAGAAGTTGAGGACCGCCGAATGCACGACTAGTGGTGTAAAGAACCGAGGGTTGTGCACGTCAGTGTGCCTGCGCTCTGCTAGCTTACGTACCTCCCTGGGAGCTTCAACTTGAATGAAGCATTTGAAAATCTTCTTGGCCTTCGCAGACAGTCGAAAGGAACACTTGACTTTCTTGTAATCCTCGCACACCAACCAGAATTCAAGGTTTTCGTCGCTGAACTCTGCCTTTAAAAAGGCTTGAAATGTAATCATGCCATCTGAACGATAACAAAAGAATAGAAACCAGACAAAAACAAAGTCAGTGCAGCTCTATCGGTGTGCATTAGCATAGCAAATGTGACATTCTGCATGGTGTGAAAGTGTTTATTTTGTAGCTTTCTGAGCTGCTGTCTTACATGGTGATTCAAGAAGCCTTGACAGGGAGTGAGACCATTGGGTCAGCTCTTCAAAACAAAGCCTGCAGGGGGACGGAAAGTTGTGATTCTGTTGCGGTAATTGCGTAAACGTCGTGCCCCCCTCCCCTGCCTCAACAAATGCTAATCAGACAAACGAAAGTGGCTCGTGTTCGTACCCTCTGGTGCTCAACTTCCGAGAAGATTTACTCTGCAGTTTAGACCTCGATTTCCCTTCCCTGATTGAGAAAAGAAAGTTCAATTACACACCCATCCATAGCGTTTTGCAATCCCACGTTAATTGCGCCAGCGGCTGACGTGTTTGGCTATGTATTAAATGGCTCCGGTTCTTTAGCTTTAATTCAGCCACTAAAGTCAAAACATACCCGTGTCTCCTCTTGTCCTGCGTTTCCATCGTCGGTCTCAGCATGATAAGAGTGTAAAACAAAACACTTTCTGAAGATATGCACAAAATGAATGCGTGCGGCTCCTTGTTGCGTGTTACAATTGCATCTCCTCACCGGGGCGGCTGTGTCTCTTGGACTGATGATCGAGGCGGCAACGCGGCATTTTATATATGTATTTTACAGCCTGTTTCAGAACGTCATTCAGCGCCATCTGATCTAACCGCAGGCGAAAAGGGGAAGTTGCGATGACGCGTTCTCCGCCCGGCGTGGCGTTGGAAGCGCGCACCGCTATTGTTCTGCGGAGATCACCGCTTTGTTTGTTTTGAGGGTTTTGACTGCAATTAGGCCGATGGAAAAATACCAGTCTCAGATCAGCTTTCGGCCTCAGATCACCCGTGCCGATTGCTCGTCCCAGTGTCAGGCCAGCGTGATGTTTTAATGCGTTGCATCTCAGGACTGGAGGTGGCATTGGTGGTATGGGACATTTTTGAAGAAACACTTAAAAAAAAAGAACATTGCAAATGTTATTTCTGGTATCAGTGATGCAGATATTTACGTTTTGTGACATTTGCGTTTGGCAGAGGAAGCAATCACATTTTTGTCATGCTCAGCCTGTCTGCTGCTTTATTCAATGGGTGACTTGCTGTGGCCTGACAATATATTCACGTTCCCTTAAGCTGCTGTCAGCTTCATGGAGTCCAGCGGTGGGCTGCACGAGAAACTGGCGCAGTGGCTGCACACACGCATTCCGTTATTTACTCACTGCTTTAGGTCACAGTTGACTGAATGTCGCGTGGTGTGTGTGTGTGTGTGTGTGTTTTCTCTCAATAAGCTTCACTAGTAGGCTAACCGCACCGACAAACACGACCGAGCGGGGTGTCAGATGGAGGAAGGAAGCTGCGGCTCACTGCGCGTACAATGCAGAGCGAGCGCCACGACGAGCGCATCACACGCACGACAACGCACGCCATGTACGGGACAACAACGCCAGTCGACGTTGCTGACGACAGACAAGTGGCTGGATGAGAAACCAGAGGGCTTCCTTCTTTTGCTTTCAACGTGCAGAACAGCGACTGATTGTGACGGTGACGGTTGTTAGAGGGGATACGATTAGTGTGCAGCCGATAGGTATGCTGTCTAAGTCGGACCGCTCTACATTTTCGTTCAATATTTGCATTATTTAGTTGAATTATTTTTCAAAGATTCCGTGCAATTACAATTTCCGTAAATATTTCACAATATTGCGACTATATATCTATGACTAAATATTTACATATCCGACCCTAGTTATTATAGCCCACTTGAACCCCAGCTGAATTCCTTTACTTGTGCTGCATGACTTTAATTGTGTGTAGAACTACTTGGGATAGCTGTAACGATCATCAACAGTTACTTTAACTGTAGCGCCCCCGAGTGGATCTTCGGCTCCCTGCAAGTTCCTGCAATGTTCCTGCAAAGTTCCTGCACGAGGACTCGCCTCGCCAACAGCTGCGCGGATTTGCATCTGGTTCAGCACGACCGCGCCCCAAATGAGCATGTTTACGCGCACACTGTGACCTTTCCAGGTACTTTTTGCTTCTGAAGCAAATATGTTCTGCCGTAAAATAAGCGATACATTCTCATTTCCAAAATTGCCAAAACGTTAGATGAATCAACATTTCTCTCTGTATATCGTTCGTCAACACAGTGTTCATCTTTGCACTCTCTCAAATTGACACGTTATACCCCGTTCTACCCACTTGCCCCCCTGCTGCAGACAGACCCACGCGTCGCGAGGTGAGGAGACGAGGAGTGGAGCAATCATCGACAGAGTTGAAGCTTCTGAGAAAACTTTAATTGAAACTTTATTATATCCATTTCAAAAGTGAAAGATGCTTTTTTTTCTCAAGTAAAATTTGATTTGTCTAATTTGTCAATTAGACTATTTACAATAAATCGCTTGTGTGTTTAGATGCACACGCATAGTGTGTATAGAAAAATATGAGAAGAAAAAATATATAAATATCAGGGTAGAATGACGTATGTGACATAAAACATTTTTTTTGTGAGTTTTTCTTGATCTAACCACGAGACGTGAGATATGTTACAGGTATGTATTGCTAAACCAACCACACAAGGACAACAACGGCTGCTTCTGACGCACTCTTAAGGGAGAGCTGCAGTGGTGTGGCGTAATCCAGTTAGCCACGGGGAGACCCAGGACCCGGGAGGAGACCCAGGAGGAGACCCAGGACCCGGGAGGAGACCCAGGAACCAGGAGGAGACACGGGAGGAGACCCAGGACCCGGGAGGAGACCCAGGACCCGGGAGGAGACCCAAGAGGAGACCCAGGACCCAGGAGGAGACCCAGGACCCGGGAGGAGACCCAAGATGAGACCCAGGACCCGGGAGGAGACCCAAGTGGAAACCCAGGACCCAGGAGGAGACCCAGGAACCAGGAGGAGACCCAGGAGGAGACACAGGACCCGGAAGGAGACCCAGGACCCGGGAGGAGACAGGAGCGGTCGGTGCAGG
>OMKQ01094131.1:0-14329 GCA_900302335.1 Phycis phycis
GATTCATATACATATACTGTACATGTATGTATAGATATAGATACAGTATATACACATCATGTAAGCCTAGTGTCTAACATTGAGAAGATATTTTCGGAGACACTAGCTAGCTAGAACTAGCTAGCTTGCAATTTAATGAGAAACGTTAATGAGGAAGACCTTCAAATCCATCCTGCCATACTTAGAAATGTTAGGAATGTACTGAGGCCTTTGCAAACACATTTTTAGACTACGCTGGATTATTAACTGCAGGGGTAAAATAACAATCGACCTTTGTCATCGAATAACCTAATAACCTGCTATTAACTGATGAATAGGCCTATCATATCCCCTATCGAACAATGTATGCGCTTGTTTCAATGGCCAATGGTTCCCTACTGCAGATCCCGGATGAGGTCTTTGGTGATGATGCGGACCGTCTGGGCTTGCCGGGTTCTCCGAACCGGAGCGGAGCGAGACTGCTCTCTGGCCGGGGGTGCTTTGGCTCCCCGGGGTTCTGACGCTGTGTTCTCTGGGGGTGATTGCTGGAGAGTGACATCATCATGAAAAAAGAAAAAAAAGAAAGTTGTTATCCAGATCGGGCGTTCACACGTGTCCTCTCGCATATAAACTCTTCGTGCTTACACAACTCCGACTTACTAATTTGGGAGCCCCGAACAGGCTCTCGTCGACCTGAGAGGTGTGGGCTCGGGTGCGGTAGCGGCAGCGGCGGGTTTTGCAGCTCCCACTCCGCCGCGAGACGGAAGACGCCACACTCTGAGTTATTGACAGTGACAGTGCTGTAACTTTCAGAGATGGCTTAAAGCAAACCAAACTTGCAATCATAAGTAATCACACCACGTCATATCTGGCATTGCCTTTACATTCTCTCACTATTTCTACATATATCTGTTGCCTTTGCGACGTATGTATGTATTTTATTATGTTGTATTCCATAATTGTGTATTGTCTTGTATTGAGACCTACTATAAGTGCTTGCTGGAGCACTGTTGATAATATTAGGCCACCAATTTGTAATAACCTGCCCAGGGACTGCAGATGGAAATGAGCTCATTAGCTGTAACTCTGGCCCATTTAGTGGTGTGGAAACTGAAATGTTGATTAATGTGCATTGTTCCTGGTAAATAAAACAAGAACGAAAAAAAGACGTATGGGATAAATATTAATTTGTCTACTTACCATAATCCTCGGGTAGGCCTATTTCAACGGTTAGAAAATAAGACAAAGGTCAGCTTTCCTTTAATTGGCTATAAATTGTTAATGGTGTATGTCAATCGCACATTTCCGCTATTTACTTTGATGTACGCAGCAGCTGTCTCAAATGTTTAGATGTTTAAACGCGAGCCCTCCGGTGTGCTTGTTGTTGTGTTGCCATGACAACACGTCCGGAACCGGCGAGGAGGGAGAGGGAGGACCTTTTAGTCCACGCGCCCTCTGCCTGTCCTCTTACGTTCAACTATACATTTTATGAATGAGATTAATGCCGCCGTGTACTTTCCGCTCGCAATCAACATATTGGCAAGAGCTCGGACAGTTATTGAGGCGACCCTACATAATACGCTACAGCCGTTTTACATTCAATACCTTCCATTGATACCTTATCATTTGTCAGTAATTGTAGGTTCTATTTAGCAGGTGAACCACTTAGACGGACAACTCGAGTAAATAACGTTGAGGGTGGTTAAACTTGGAAGGTATGACGGCAAAAAACAACCCACCTCACACGCCCAGTCCACAGGTGAAAGCTAAACGGAGCTATGCCTGTAGGGGGGGCTCTACAACTATAGATTAAGCACCGCCGTGGATGGCTGCTACGGAAGGCCTGAGGTGTTCCCTCCTGAACCTGGTCTAGGATGAGATTCTAAACATGCTGTTAAACGCATATGCTGACTCACGTCATGCAAATGTGAGTCAATGGGAGGCCATTCCGAAGGTTTCAATTCGTTTTGCGCACGTAATTGAATGACTTTTGGGGACGGGACGAGCAGCGCTTAAATCACAACAGCTGGACAAGAGTCGCCGTCTGCGTTCACTCAACTTGGCAATGAATCATTAACTACATTAACTACTCGATCAACAGAGCGTTGTTGACCGTCCACTAAACATATTGGACTAACGTCCGCGACTAGCGAGAGATCGCATGAAAATCACAGCCATGTTTGTTGTTTACAAAGACGATTCATTAAAGTTTTTTTTTTTCAGGAAAACTTCGTCTGCGATCGTTTGGATGCGCAACGACATGACGCCGGACTGACGCCGTGCGTGCGCGCGCGTGTGTGTGTGTGTGTGTGTGTGTGTGTGTGTGTGTGTGCCTATCATGTCTCAGGGTTGAGAAGTTGACCATTAACCTCGCCTATTGATTACACCTCTCCAATGCGCTACAAGCCCGTAAATATCTGCACTGTGGATTATGATGCAAAGTTCACTGTCTGCGTGATTGGCAGAGAGTTGGGCACTCTACAGGGACGCACTTGCTCTTTTTTGTGGGTTATTTCACCCTAAACTATTTCCACGTACTTTTCAAGGACCAGAACTAGCGATGGGTAAACCAAGCTATGGATACTACCGCACCACTATTTTCATGGCCATGTTCGTTGGCTACACAATGTACTACTTCAACAGAAAGACTTTTTCTTTTGTGATGCCCTCCCTTATGGAAGAGATTACGCTGGACAAAGATGACCTTGGTATGAGACGTGTTGTTTGTCAAAATCTGGTTAATTAGTCACATGTATTTCTCTGCATATTTGCATATTATCAAGCGTGTGCCTGTTGAACATAGCCAACTGCCTACTTGCCCGAGTGATGTAGGTTGGCCTGGCCTATACATCCCACTGAAACTATCCACTGGTATAGATTTGATGAATTTGCTCCATTTGCTGTGGATGTAATCCTGCAATTCTATTCCTGCAAGGTACAAATGATTTGGTGATGAATGATAAACAGTTAGACAGATTTGTTCCCATCAAGTACAGCTGGGCAACTTGTCCAGCTGCATACAGATGGCTGCCACCTGGACATATCTTGGACATAAGTCTGTCACATCCTCCCGTCTTGTTATTATTTGAAAAGGAATTTGAACACTGTGTGGAATGACATAACTTAATAATCCCCCAACCTCAAACCCTGTGTCATTATTGACTATTGTGTATCATATCCGCCATTATATTGTTATTAGCGTTCATAGAAATGCTATTCATCCTACACTCCCACTTCCCCCCCCATCGCCAATGTGTGCGTCTCCAGGCATGATCACCAGCAGCCAGTCTCTGGCCTACGCCATCAGTAAGTTCATCAGCGGCGTGCTGTCGGACCAGATCAGCGCCCGCTGGCTCTTCTCCGTCGGCCTGTTCATGGTGGGCGGCATCAACATCCTGTTCTCCTGGTCGTCCACTGTCGCGGTCTTCTCCGGACTCTGGTTCCTCAACGGCCTGGGCCAGGGCCTGGGCTGGCCCCCATGCGGACGGATTCTGCGCAAGGTACACAATCCGCGCGGCCCTAGACGTGCGCAGAAGGCATTGGGAGCGACACACACACACACACACACAGTAGATGTTAATCTCTCCTGGGTCCCTGTTGCCCCTTTAGTACCCTACACATGATGTCTTCCATACCTGATGTTTTCTCTACCAGTTAGTCATTTTGTTGTTATTCCTTATTTGACCTCACCAGAGATCTCCATTCTGATCACCTGAGCGTGTTGCTCACTCGGAGCACAGGTGGGATACCCGTGCTCCTCTTGTCAGTTCTGATCACAACATCGCACCGCTACAATTATTCTGTCCTTCTTGAGCCACTCAAGACACTAAAGCTGTGGATCTCAGGTTATCATCGCCCCTCTCTGTCCTGGCATGTAATTTCCCTCAGGGGTCATTAAAGTATTTCTGTCTGTCTGTCTGTCTGACAGTGGTTCGAGCCCTCTCAGTTCGGGACGTGGTGGTCCATTCTGTCCTGCAGCATGAATCTGGCCGGCAGTTCGGGTCCCATTATCGGCACGGTGATGGCCGAGAGCTACAGCTGGAGGACGACGTTGTCCGTCTCAGGGATGATTTGTGTGGTGCTCTCCTTCTTTTGCCTGCTGGTCATTAAGAACGAGCCCAAGGATGTGGGTCTGCCCAACATTGAGACCGCACCCAAGAAGGGCAAAGCGGGTGAGTGTGAGGTGGACCAAAGGTGTTTCCGTGTCCGTACGTCGAAGCCTCACTCCCTTAATGTATGAAAGCATTGCAGTCCCCGTACTTTGCTCTGTGATGGTCGTGGCATGTTGAAATCAACAAATGAATGTGCCTTGTGTGTTTTGGCCATGTCTCTATGACGTCTAATGTTCAGGGACACAATGGACTCTGTATCCAGCATGCCTCTCGCATGCAACTTGCATAAACAGAGTTTAGCTTAGCGTGCCAAGTGATACTAGCATGAGCTTGACCGTCAGCAATGAGAGGGCAGATATGTCATGTGTTGATTAATGTCCATGGCCATGTTCATCCTATGCTTTTTTTTTAATCTCCAGTTTACAACAAAACATATTCTAGATGGTTGCTCACAATACTCAAGGGGTACCTTTACTTTTTTTGTTTTTAAACCGACACGTTTTCCTCTGATTCATGCTAATGAATTAAGTCCAGCTATAGTTATTAACACAGTACGTTTTTATAATCCTCTTTGCTCTCCCGGCTGCCTCAGGGTTGTCCAGCGACGAGAGCACCCTGAAGGACTTCCTGCTGTCCCCGTACTTGTGGCTGCTGTCCTGTACCTACCTGGTGGTGTTTGGGGTGAAGACGGCCTGCACAGACTGGTGCCAGCTCTTCCTCATCCAGGACAAGGGACAGTCCACACTTATGGGTAGGGTTGGGAAGGGTTATGCATGCACATCTCCCCACCAACACACCAGAGGTCTGTGTTTACACCTCTGTGATGGATGCATATTACTGTGTAAACATTTTTGTGTGTAATATTTATCATTGTATGGAAACAGACTTAAGTGGTCTGTGCTGTGGTATTGGCCCATTTCTAACGTTCTCTCTCATAGGCAGCTCATACATGAGTGCTCTGGAGGTTGGGGGTCTCCTGGGCAATATAGCATCTGGGTTCATTTCAGACAAGGCTGTTGCCACGGTGAGCTCACTTATAGCATTGTGCCATGTGTACATAGTACACTGTGAGAACTATCTACAATGATACCTTTTGGAGATCTTGTGTTTCGGAGAAAGAGAAAAGCCATTTGGGGCTTCAATGCTACATTAATAATAATTCTTGCAATATTCATGAGGACATTTGTAAAATACTGTATTGGAGTTAGTATCATCATGCTAAACATATCGCTATCCAAAAAATATATTATTTGATCACCTAGTTTTCTTATTATATAACGTCATATTTCATATTTTATGCAGCAAGGCAAGAGGACTTATGGCAACCCGCGTCACTTCATTCTGATCTCCATGATGGCTGGAATGTGTGTGTCCATGTACCTCTTCAGAATCACAGTCACTGCAGACAGCCCCAAGGTACTCCTCCACCATGTAGAGCATTCATATGGTCAGGATATGTGTGATGGATAACTCATACTCACGGTCTTATTTTTTTTCCCCATTTATAGGCGTGGATATTGATTTTGGGAGCCATGTTTGGCTTCTCTTCTTATGGCCCACTATCGTTATTCGGGTTGATTGCAAACGAGAGTGCTCCATCCAACTACTGTGGGACCTCCCATGCCATTGCTGCTCTAATGGCCAATGGTATGCTTGGCGTTTTTATTCATGATGTTACATTCTACTCTATCCTTGCATGACCCCAGTGGGAGGTTCTTGTGTGTAAGCTCATGATTTCCGTTGGTTTGTTTCTAGTGGGTGGTTTCTTGTCGGGGCTGCCCTTCGGCACCATCGCCAAACACTACGGTTGGGAAACGGCCTTCTGGGTTGCAGAGATCACCTGTGTTGTCACCACGGTTGTATTCTTCCTGATGCGCAACATCAGAACCAAGATGGGAGGTGTTCCCAAGAAGGTCGACTAGGCATCACAAGTCCCACCTCATCATTCACTGTTGCCAAGAAGGAAATAGTTTCGGGATGGATAATTTACCTTTCTATTTTTTTCCACTTTTTTACGGTAATTTGTGTGTCCATTATATACAACCTTGTCATATAAAGTCCTGGTGCTGAATTTTTTGCAAAACAATTTTTGAATGTTATATCATGTTCATAAAGTATTTTTTACACAACTTTCAATTATGTTGCTGGGAAATGTAAATGGTGTTCAATCAATGCGAGTACATTTATGGGGTTCATGTTCATATATATTTCAAGCAATCAATGGTAATGTTAACTACATGTTAATCATATTTCACTCGTGTTTTTAATCGAAGCATTAACATGCAAATGTCAGCAAAAATGCTAAAAGGTAAGATCAGGTTTGACACGACTGCAAACCAAAAAACAACAGATATGTACAGGTCTTATTCCAAAGGTATTTACATAACATGTCATATTTACAATGTAAAACAACCATGACATCTTGCCAAAATCTAACATTTGAATGATTCTCATCAAGTTCAACACATCGGTTTTGACCATACATGGCCAACTTAAGTTTAGTGTTGTCTTCTCAACTTCAAGATCCAGGTCCAAAGTTTCCAGCCTTCTCTGCAACCTCTAATGCAATCTTCAAATTCTGATCAAAAAGTTCACACCTGGAAGACAAAAGCATTTAAAGCAAGACCGGCACATTATTGCAGCCAACATTTCTGAAAGTGGTTCCCTGTAAGACTTATGCTTTTTGATCAAGATGTAGTTAGTTCCACTGTTACCTGATCGGCATCTCCAGAGAATAAAAGGGGTTCTTGAGGGCAAAGTCTGAATAGATCTCATAAATCTTTCTCAGCAATGCATCAATGCCAGACTGCCGTGGGTCTGCAAGCACTATAAACTTTATCCCTAAAAAATACATGGGTGAACAGATCATCAGTAAATCACAAATGTGCATGGCACATTACTTGCAATATTATGGGGGCATAGTATTAAATGGATTGCATTTAGCAAATACACACACTCGCGCTCGCGCACGCGCACACACACACACACACACACACACACACACACACACACACACACACACACACACACACACACATATATATATATACGCACACACATACAGATATTTGGGATACGTTGGAATCACAGTGTAGATGTCAATCAGTTATCCCATTTACCAGTAAGAGTCTGGAAGCAATGCAGTTTAAAGACATCAGTTTCCAACATCTCGATCCCGGAACTGCCAACTTCCGGGGACAGCTGTGAACCAATTGCAAACAACCTAGAAGCATAATGAACATAGAACGAACACATCTTTTTGGTGCATCTTACAATTAAACAATCATTTAAATGTAAATACATTTAAACATGAAAACGTCCATGTTCACTTACGAGTGGAACATAGACGCCAGCATCAGCTTTTCGTTGGAGCTTAAACGGGCCCGTCCAAAACGAATAGATACTGGATAATTAGAGGAGTCTTTCAGATACTCGATAACGTCCTTGCCATCAGCAGTGTTCTTTCCCATCACATCAACTCCGTTAATAGAGAGCACTGCATGTCCAACTGGAAATGTACATATGGAAAGCAACATGTTACAAAGCAAAACACTAAACTAAATATTAGAAGCATAGGCGGTGGCTGTTATTTTGGCCAATGGCATATTGCAGAGCTGTCATGTATGTGCTGTCCTTAAATGCATTGAAACTGTGGTTCACGACCAATGACAACGAGTTATAAAAGGTTCTATTATGAAGTACATAAGTTGACAAAAACCTGCAAAACCGCAGCCATCTCATCTTACGTGAACTGCATCTTCACATTACCTCGAATTCCATCACGTTGTCCAAACGACACAACAACCTTTTCGTCGTGGATTTTGAGCACCAAATCTAAAGGATAACTGAATGTTTTTTCAGCCTCTGCTCGAGGAACATAGTTGTCATACTGGTAAATTAAACCCCCGGCCTTATTCACCACATAAACACTGAAGATCGCCATCTTTGCGACGTTCTGTCCAGCAGATGACATAGCCACGTGACCTCGTTTGTCAGGAAATGGCTGTAACACATTTTGTCGCAAAAATAATCTCTCGCTGTCTTATTCTCTAAAACCAAGTAATTATATTTTTGTCTCAGAATATACATACGAAACAATATATTTCGTATTATAATATAATGCTACAGAAAAAAAAAATCGGAAGTACTGAAGAACCTCATTTCCCAGAAGCCACCACGGTCCATATCCGTAAGTACGGGTTGTCTAACGGGCTCGTGCACGGACCAACTTCCTTTCGCTCCGACATCTTGACGAGGAAACATGGTGAGCATGCGAATCACCGATATATACCTCGGAATTATTCTTTGTTCACCCATTAGCAAATAAAAATATCTTTGCTAATTCTCTGGAATCCCCTGCAGTTCAAGATGGTTAATCCGCACGATGAAATGTTGCCTTAAACTGAGCAGTACACACATTGAATCTGTGTAGCATGTAGCTAGCGAGTGTACTCTACCATCCATGCTTCCATGCTACCAAGCGCTGAGGGTGGATGTGATCACATACAATGACATTCATAAATTCTCCCAACGCCCGATAACACTGACCTGTATCAAACGTCCGAAGTTGTTTTCGTAGCCATTCGTGTTTTCCAAAAGAACAACTTGCATTCTTAGGCCTTGACTACCTATCGTTAGAGATTCGGGGCCTTTTGTATGCTATGCGATCCATGTTATGTGGCATGGGTACCATATATTAATTTCGGTGCTTTTGTATCTTCTCAGACACATACTTATAACTGCACTTAAAACCATATTAAAATGTACTGTAGTAATCGTGTGGTGTATTCTGTATTTGTTAGCCTCCCAAGCAGGACAAGAAGAAGGACTCTGGGAAGTCCAAAAAGGACAAGGACCCAGTCAACAAGTCTGGAGGCAAGGCCAAGAAGAAGGTATGTTCCTCAACCACAGGATTGTAGAAATGTGTTCATCACTAATTCTAATGTGTAATGTTCATCTTTGTGAAGAGTTGCTTTCTGACCCTTTGTTTTTGTCATCCCCGAGTAGAAGTGGTCCAAGGGAAAGGTCAGGGATAAGCTGAACAACTTGATCCTCTTCGACAAGGCCACATACGACAAGCTGTACAAGGAGGTCCCCAACTACAAGCTCATCACACCGGCTGTGGTGTCTGAGAGGCTGAAGATCCGTGGCTCCCTGGCCAGGAATGCTCTTCAGGAACTGCTCACCAAAGGTGCACTCCACAAACCAACACAAACGCTAGATGAGAGTGAAATTGTGGGTTGATCAAATGGTTGGTGGTGACGCATGTCCGTCAGCACACTCAAGACTTTTAATGCAGAGTGCTGGATTATTCCAACGCAGCTTCTATATCGAGCAGATGTCTTTGTTGTAGATGCCATTTATTTTTAATATTTTCTTGGCACAAGTCTGCCCCATAAAGCTGTGTACAACAGCTGTATGAAGGCAAAAGTCACCATACATCCCTGCAGTATTTAACTAGTTGAAGTAGCTGTGTTCCAAAGGTTGTATGTATACTATATACTGCAGCCTAACTAGCATTTTGATGAGAGACAATAAACAGTTGATTGGTATAGGTTTACCATCTTGTGCTCAACTGCCATAGTGGGTTCAGCTCATGAATGAATATCCTACGTCAACATATCTGTATAATAGTACGTCACCAAGCACACATGGTATTATGTATCCTGGTCTTAATATAACGTAATGGAACATAGATGTAGGGAGGTGAGAAAATGCTATTTGATGTCTGTAAGTGCACCTTTTTAACTAAAGTCCCATGTGTTCTTTCCACCTACTAGGCATGATCAAACTGGTGTCCAAACACAGATCTCAGCTGATCTACACACGTAACACCAAGGGTGGAGATGAGGAGGCCGAGGCTAAAGTAGAGAAAGCATAAATTGGTATGTTCACCTGAAATGTAAACCTCTTCAGAAATGGTTTGGATTTGAGGAACATGGTGAACTGATCTGTATCCGTTTTATTTCCCTACAGTGTTTCTGCTGGTCTGTTTCCTGTGAGCTGTTTGTAATGAAAGGTGAATAAAAAACGTAAAGACAACTATCTGGCGTTACTTTCCTTGTCTACATTGTCACAACATTGAAGGTACTTGTCAATAAAGTGCAGCTAGTCTGTTTTTATGTTGTCCATGTGGAGTTCCTGAACTGAATGGTACACATGCAAGGAACAATCCATTTATGTGAGGCAAGGTTACATTTTCTTAAATTAATCACAGATGCAATAAAACGCTTGTCGGCAAATGTTTTTACGTCCTAAATTTGGGTCTTGCATGAATCATCTAGATTATCTCCTTAAAGAAAAAATTGGAGGGGATGTGAACTTTAGTAATAAAAAGTTTAACTTTTGTTGGCCTGGAAAACAAGCCTGTTAGTATTGGATTTTCATTTGTTGTGTGAATCCAGGGCTACATGTCTGAGTGCAGTAACTACAATGATTTTTAAGTCAACCTTAAAGGATGTGGCTGGGCATGCGGGACCTTGCTGCATAGATGAGATGCAGACGGTGTGTGCAAGATGCACAACTGATCCAGATCTGAAGGCAGAGCTCTAGATGTGACACGGGGACTGATCAGTTCTGTCATCGTCCTCGACGAACCACAGCTAGTAACGCATGAACGATGTGTGGCTAAAAGGCGGAATTAATGTGTTATCGGTTGGTATGCTAAGGATTTAAACACTTGCTAACCCTGTTCATTGGTTAAACCAGCCCTGCCTTCTGCTCTCCACCCTAAAACCCAGCAGGGCTGTTGGTCTCATCAATGTCGAGGCTGTATCCACATTTTTAATATTCACTGAAGTTTGGAGAAATTCACACAATTATAATGAACTGCTTAATGATTATCCATCTAAGATTGTATTGTATTTCAGTGACGTTCTTGTCCTCATGTCACTTGGGCAGAACACACAAGCTTCTCTGGGACCTCACATATTTTAGCAGTGGTATGCATTTTTTATTGGAAAATTATATTCTCATCAAATACAATTGGAGCTACTCAGTTTAACTGGTAACAAATTAGTAGAAACGTGCAAACTACTGGCCTTGTGTATAACTATAAATTGAGTTCGGAACAGGTCAATCAGAAGACTGAACCGGCGGCCATTACCCAATACACTAAAGAAATTATATTGCCTGGAATCCTTTTTTCGACTTTGGGAAGCTCTTTCTTACCCTGCTTGTGTTTGTATCCCTGATTAATAATGCTTCTAACAGCCCAATGCTTTCCATTATCTTGCTTCAAAATACATTGATTAAATTCAACACCGTTTTCCCACGTCTTTATGCAAGCATCTGTAGTTCATCAGGCAGACCCCTGTAATTGGATGTTTTGCTGTTAAAGAGTGCATCGTGAGCAGGGCCCTTAAAAGCCTCAAGGGCCATTTTCACTGTCACCATGCCACTGTTCACACTCCATTGGGTATTTTGTGCTCAACTGCCATCAGCGTTCGTAATAGAACTCGTTCACCCCACTATAATGACATGAACTTATGTTGTCACCTGGGTAATTCAAAGAAACTATTACGCGGCTATCTTTCCCCCCACAACTTTCAGTGGCAGGAGATTAATCACTTGTCTTCCGTTCCAATGCGATAGCTACGGGCAATTCTCAGATATTGATAAGAAATGGTATAAAATGCAGCTATCTGTGTTTTTTTCTCCCTGGGCGTGCAACCGTGCAAGACAAGAGAGAGAGAGCCGTCTGATGGATGCTGTCAGGCGTCTCTTTTGTCACCGCCGAACGCCACCGCGAGCAGCAGAGAGCCACAACACACTTGCATTCTGCCTGCTGACAGACTCGCCCGGTATCAGCCAACCTTGAGTCCTCCACCTAATGTGTGCCCGCGAGAGCAAAAACCAATTACTGCGCCGTTGTTTTCCCTTCGGACGTCACGTGACCGCTTCTCGAGTCACCTCGTGAATAGCCTGTCTCCAGGAGAGGCCAATCAGAACTCCTGGAAACGTTGCTCTGCTAATACTCAATTAGTCCTTTTCCCATTCGAGGAAATGTCTCGCGCGATTTATGTTGTAGGTTACCGTAACGAACGACCTATATGTGTAAAGGGAAATAAATTACTGGGCCGTGAGACATTTAACACTATTTTCTGATACGTCTTGGTACAAAAGTGTATCTTTCGCAAGGTTAATTGAAGACGTTATTAAAATCGCTGACGGCCCAGTGTTTTATCTCGCCGTAACTCACAAAACATGGAAAAAGCTGCACGCCAAATTAAACATCGCTCCAGAAAAGTACAACAAATCCTGCAGCCGCCACACTTGCACATAATAGTCTACTGTTAATGCGGTTTTAAACCCCCGAAACGTATCTGATTCTCAATGGAGTCTGGACAAGGACAATTCACTCACTTGGGGGTGTGTGTGTGCGGGGGGGGCATTGCATCTAACTTTCACACCACTGTGTGCCTGAAAGTGCGGTTTATTCCACTCGAGCCGTTTTCATTTTACGCGGGCATCTCGCTCGCCTTCCCACCCACTTTTCCCCAATAAATATCAATGCATCCCACACTTTTAACGATGCAATGGGACACACGCGGAGTGAGGGGAATGGGTGTGCCAAAAGCAGAGGGACTCGACGGGGGGTAACGTTGGGTAAGCAGGAAGTGGGAGCGCCGTCTCGTGGAGATGAGTTGGGGGGACATGGCCAGATATATGGCACGCAGCTGTTGAGTGGCTGACAGACACCGGAGGAGGTTCACACTGCCGCTGCCTTCCATAGCCTTGGAAAGAGAGAGAGGGAGAGAGAGAGAGAGGGAAAGAGAGAGAGAGAGAGTGAGAGGACTGCCGTGCTACAGCACAGAGGTAAGCAAGAATCTTTCTCTGTTAACTGCCCACAACTGGCTTTCCCATTTGCTTGTGGTAGTTTTTTTTCTTTCTTCTTCTCCGTCCATCTTTCGTTTCAAGAGCTGTCAAAGGTCAAGTGGCATTATCATTTAAAGTTATTAGTATGTGCAAACTAATGTAAGACGGTGGATATAAGATGTAGATAATCTTTGTTCAGTTTTTGAGCACGAGTATTATGAATTGTCTCTAGGACTTGGTGTCCTTTCAAATTATGGTTTTGCCTTTGGAGGGGAAAAAGGGTTTTATTGCCAGCTGTCAGCAGTTTTACCCTACATGGTGATATTCCTGTAGTAGCAACATTTCCTGAAGTGTATCTTTTGACAATATGTGTGTGGAGTATTTGCTGATAAGTGTTTCATGATGCCCAAGTGTATTGGTTGTAATAGTTTGTGCGTGTTTGTGACAGGGCTCAGCCGCCTTTTTAAATTTAGTTCACAATGCTGTGTCCTATTTTTAGATGTTGTAGCATTACAGCAGAGAGACATGAAGACGGCAACTTTCTAGACAGGGACAGAGAAAAAACATCTCCCTGTCTGTGTTCAGATCAGCTTCAATCAGATCAGATCAGTCAACACATTCCATCAGCGGTGTCGAACTCGTTTGGGTTATTTACATGTTCCATCCATTTTTATAGGTGAATGAGGTGAAACCTGACTCATAAAAAGCAAATGAGAGCTATTTCTAAATGAAGTGTGCATTGCTCTCTCTCTCTCCCTCTTTAAGTTCTGCTGGCATTTGCTCAGGTCAAGCTGTGAGTCAGAGAAGCCTGGAATCTCAATTACAGCCAGAGACCCTTGTGGGTTAGTAGGGACTTTTATTCTCTGCAACACAACAGTCCTCACAGTAGAGGTCAAACACAGAAACACAGAGCATCTTAATAGGTTAATAGAGATAAGGCTGAAAAGCAGAAACGGTACAAGTCGCCAGACACCGATTCGGTTGTTAATGTAGAGATGGGAACTGTAATCACGGTAACTGTAACATGGCGACTGTAATGGCTTCAACACATGATAGAATCTAATCAAGACTGACTCGTTTTCCTATTTTCGATAACGACACCTTTTTAGCACTGATCTCCGGTCACCTCTTTGATAAATGAATGGAGTGCAGGCCGTTGTCCGCAGTGCACGTGTATAAGGCATTCCCCTAATGTGTGTGTCCTGTAATGCTATTCGGCCCTGAGGACCCGAACTTCAGCCCGGCGCTCCGTGAGACGCAGCAAGGTCAGGCAGCGTTTGGATCACAACGCCCCTTAAATTGAGGATTCCTTCCATAGCGGTCCAGTGGCGAGGTCGCTGTAAAGAGTGTTTATTCGGGTTGCTAAGGAAAGCTCCGGTCTGTGGAGGGGCTCTGAAACTGGAGCCTTAAGCAGCAGCTTC
>OMKQ01094396.1:0-10565 GCA_900302335.1 Phycis phycis
AGTGCACTAAAGTCATTTTATAATTTGAAGACAAATTATTTTGTCATCTTTTACTCCAAACCATGGGTGCACTCTTGCCATGACAACGTTACGTGTGATAAATTGTTTTGTTTTTGGCGGAAACTATGTTCTGCCGGCTAGGAAACAGACACATATTCTAAGGTGTGCCAGACAGAACAGTGCAGAAAGTTATTCTTCATGCTCAGTGGTTATTGACCATTTCTGTTGTTGAGTGCAATAATCATGGCAAGCTGCATATTTATAGCAATAAGGTATAGAGAACCAGATAATAGTGCTTGAATTTCTAAAGATGGAATGAGGATCTATTTAAATTATCTCAATTACCAACCACAATATTGAGCATGTGAGTACGGAAGAGGAAGAGCCTTGTATGCTCTTATTGTGTGTGTGTGTGTTCCCCAAGGCCAAGTAACCACGGTACACAGGTCAGTTTACTGTATGTCTGTCTGTCTGTCTGTTAATAAATAGATAAATATATAGAGAAGCCACTCTTATTGTATTTTTCACTATCTGTTCCCAGAGAACACATATGCTGCATTACTCTTTACAGTGCAATAGTAGTGTAATTAAATTGAAATATAGGCAGAGAAGTGTAGCACACGGTTATTTTGGATGTAATTATCGTGCATTGGAAACACAATCTATGTATCGCTTTTCGTCATTGTTCTTCTTCATACCAAATTTCTACAATTAATGGAGGCTAAACGACTGAACCTCAAGATTTAATTCAAACTGTATTACAAAGGTCTACCTCGGTATAGCTGTGCTATGTATTTTTCATTTTTGTAAACTTTATACTTTTTGAGATATTCGTGATTAAAAAGGCAAAAAACTCCCATGGAGATAACATTGAGCCTCGCTTTCCATTGTTACGTTTGACTTCGCTAATTGCTTACTGGCTGTCAGCTGGGCAGCATAGCTCGGTGGGTAGAGCGTGTGTTCCACAACTGGAGGGGTGGCAGTTCGATCACCAACTCAAATTTACGTCAATGATTATGGCCATTGCTATGCACAAGTACTTCCTTGTGTGGAATTATGTTTTCTAGTTGTCTTTGATGTGTTTGGATACAATTGTCTTTAATTGTCTTTGGATGTTAAAGCTTGAAAAAAAATGTCTTGGCTTTGGTATAACGAGGCCTATACACACCCACGATATCCTAATTACAGACCAACTGTTCATCCATGTTCTACGTAGACTACTTTGAAAATGTAGCCTAATGTAACAGCATGCTATTCTGTCCACTCACACAATAGTATAGTTAGTTGACAATTGAGACAGATTCCACATTCCATCTTCATAAATGAAAGAACCATTAATTTGGTGCTCTAATTGTCATACATACGCAGCTTGCCATGATAATTCCTCTTCAGCTGAATGACATCAGAATTCAAGAGGTTCAAGAGACATGAGGTGAATAATAATAATAATAATAATAATAATAATAATAATAATAATAATAATGGCATGGCAGAACGCCATTTCTACGTACATTTTTGAAGGGTCACTGCCTCAGTGGCATTCAGGTAGGTGCTGTTCTACATGGTATGACCCTGAATAAGTGAATGATTGGAACTTGGGGCAACAGTTATGACTGAATTTCCTTTGGATGCGTAATATCAATAAGCTACATTAATGAATTGTGTCAAAAAAATGTGCCTTGTTGTGCCTTGCCTTGAGTGTTGTGCTTTGCTTTCACAATGTTTTTATCGGCTGCATTGAGTCATGTTGATTACTTTTGTAATTTACTAATTAGGGTTAATTGTTAGTTGATTACGTCTGGTGGAGGTCTGCACTCTTGACCTTTTTGAGACAACAGGTTACTGAGGTAGGAGGAGGGAGGTGGTGATTCAGCTGCAGAAGGACTGTCCAGGCCAACTCCACTCAAGTCTTCCAGAGAGGAGTACTGGCGGTGAGATAGGAATAGAGAGAGGAACAGAAGAGGGGGAGATAAGGGGACAGAAGAGAAAAAAATGTGAGGGGGAAAAGGGAGGAGAGGAGAGGGGAGGTACTGGACACAATTCAATTTATATGGGGCGGCAGTAGCTCAGTGGATAGAGCGATAGAGGGTGGACAGAGCGGGTCGTCCACTAACCATACACTGTAAAAAAAAAACTGTAATTTTACAGGATTTTCCCTGTTAATTTATGCTGATATTGTCTGTATATTCAAAAACCAGGAAAATACAGAAACAATTACAAAAATAGAATGTGAAGTTACATATCTATTCTAAAATAACATGAAAGCCATGTTTATGTGAATAAACATAAAATTCCATTTAGATATTTTTTTTGTTATTTGACACATATCTTTTATAATTATGGACATTTTCATGACAAAAACATAGAATAAATGTGTTCTCATCAGTGTATAATATATATATATAAGCATCAGTAAACTGGCATAACAAGGTGCTTGGAGAGGTTAGCGCTACAGAGGAGCCGGGGTGGAGTCTTCTACTTTTTTGAAAGTTTGAACGTCAAAGCACGGGATCAATGACACATCTGCAAGACAGCGGCAAGGTAACTTTCTACCTAACTCAAGCTTGGTACCATTAACTTGGTAGTTACTGCATTTATCACTTGACTTCACTCCTTCTTGGCAAAAGTTCTAAATCTGTATGGCCGGTCATACTGCATATAGTTGACTGAAGAGTCAGCGAACTGTAAAGCTATTAAGACAACAATCTCCAGTTGTTGAGTGGAGAGTTGGCTCACTAGTATAACATTAGCAAATATAACTACAGTGAAACCTCGGTACTGTGATTTAATTCATTCCAAAAGGCTGTTCGAGTTGTGAAATGTTCGAGAGCTGAAAATAATTTTCCCATAGGAATGAATGTAAAATGGATTCATCTGTTCTAGAGCCCCAGATAATTGCATATTTAGATATTCACACATAGTATTTCATGTATACAATCTTTGATTTAACCTGGATAAACAGTCATAAAATAACAATAACATCTATCATTTCTTTATTCCATAAAGCGAAGCAATATCAGACACGCCCGTGCTCACTATGCAGACTACAAATGGAGGGAGTAAAAAGAAGTCCAGTCTCCCTCCTTTTACATGCACACGTGCAGTCATTTCTTTCTCATAGGGGCAATTGTTTTCTGTACTGGTCTGTTGGTCAACAGAAATAACGAAATGTTGAGAACATTAAGTGTTTCCTGATTTCTTATCAGGTATCTGTATTATAACAGTATTTTGAAATTTTTTGAAAGGTAAATCAAATGTTTTATGGGTGGTCTATCTTTTTATTACATTAAATATTGATTAAATAAATATATTTCACGTAAAATTACATAATAAAACTCATCTATTAACAGCTCTTGTCTGCAATTTTAAGATGATTGTGTATTATAGCAGTGTTCGACCATGTTTATAGATCTTTTTACAGTTTTTACAAGTGTAAATATCCATCAAACGGTAAAAAAAAATAAAAATACACAAACCCATGTAAAATGAAACTACGGTAAATTTGAATTACGGTAAATTACCGGGTTTTTTTCACGGTACAGATATTTCCCGTTGTTTTGCAGTAATGTTTTGGTGCCCCAGCTGCAGGAATATTACCGGGTTTTTTTTCACAATGTATGGAAAATCCTGTAAAATTATTATTTTTTTACAGTGAAAAACTAATGAGGAATGATGACAGCTGTTGTGCCAAAGCAAGTTAACCAAAACTAACAAAATCTCTAGTAGAAATCATAGGTAGAATCTATTGAACAGACATTAGTGTATAACCTAACCAGTGCTTTATGTTGTAACGTTGCAGAAATAAGTATGTTAAAAGTTAGTTAACTAGCAATGTCCCTACAATATCATGTGGGCTAATGTTAAGCATGTCTATCAACGAAGTTGCACAGCCTGTGTTAACTTACAAACTCACACATTTTACGAATTGAACAACACAAACAACCCCACAAATGCCCCAAAAAATTGCCAGAGCAAATATGAAATGATACCTGTTGATATCCTGTCTTCTGTGCTCATGTTTTATTATTCAATGTTATCCTCAGAATGTTCCGAACGTTTTCGATATACTGTATTTTGACTTAATTCTTGTAAAATTCGAACTTTATTCTCAAAATCACAGATTGTCTTTTACACTTGGCCCATGATGCTGTCATAAAAAAAGAATTAATAACCAACTCTTGTCCTTTTTCAGAATGAGTCTTGCCCATATAATGTATATCTGATGTAGATATATTCATGAAACCTTTACATCACTCTAGATCAGTGGCGGCTCCTGAGGAAAATCTAGGGGGGGCAATTTTTCTGATAACGATTAAGGTGACACATTCAATAGGTTCCTTAAGCAAGACAGTATCAATTTGTTGTTAGATGGTTAACTCATACTGAGTCCTTCTTGTGTCCACTAGATGGCAACTCCATAAACAAAAATGGTGTAGCTCCACAATTAATGATTTACATGAATCTAATGTTGTATGATGTAAAATAGCTATATAATAGCTATATATAATAACAGGGCACAAGATATGTCCAGCAACCACATAAAGACAGGGGCAGCATAGTAAGTCAAGTATTTATTAACTGACGAAGGATCAAGAGGATCAAGCGCTTTCACAACCTTTACAACATACTCATCAAAAACTTCTATCTGACTATCTGACTGTGCTACGAAGTCCACCAATTCAAGAAAAATACCTGGTTGGGTGGAGCCCTCCGTCTCTTCCTTGCCTCACAAAGCTAACTCGAACACTCCGCAAAACTTCACACACTGGAGTAGCAGGTTGAGGATGTGTCGGTTCAGTAAGGCCCTTGCGTTACGTATGACGCAAGCGTGTTAGGGCGAGTCCCAAAATCCTCATTCAAAATGCATTGGAGGGTAATTTTCAGAAACAAAAAAAAAGTTTTAACATGAGAGTCAATGGGAGAATGCTTGGGCAATTTTCCATGTCAATGAAATCGCCCAGAGAGGCAGGACCATTTGAAACATGACGGAAAACAGTGGACTGCTCCCTTTGGGTTTGGAGCGAGTTGTTGCCCCAAGTGAAGGAGTTGTATCTTGGGATCTTGTTCACTAGTGAGGGTAAAATGGAGCGCGAGAAGGACAGGCGGATTGGTGCGGCGTCAGCAGTAATGCGGGCGTTGTACCGGACCGTAGTGGTGAAGAGGGAGCTGACCCGGAAAGCAAAGCTTTCAATTTACCAGTCGATACGTCCCAACCCTCACCTATGGTCATGAGCTCTGGGTAGTGACCGAAAGAACGAGATCGCGGATACAAGTGGCCGAAATGAGTTTCCTCCGTAGGGTGGCTGGGCTCAGCCTTAGAGATAGGGTGAGGAGCTTGGACATCCAGAGGGAGCTCGGAGTAGAGCCGCTGCTCCTTCGCGTCGAAAGGAGCCAGTTGAGGTGGTTCGGGCATCTGATCAGGATGCCTCCTGGGCGCCTCCCGCTAGAGGTGTTCCGGGCACGTCCAACTGGTAAGAGACCCCGGGGGAGACCCAGAACTCGCTGGCGGGATTATATATCTCATCTGGCCTGGGAACGCCTCGGGGTCCCCCAGGAGGAACTGGAAAGCGTGGCTGGGGAGAAGGAAGTCTGGAGTTCCTTGCTCAGCCTGCTGCCACCAAGACCCAGCCCCGGATAAGCGGAAGAAATGGATGGATGGATGGATAACTACTTTTGCTGTGATAGAATTGGCAGAGACTGTTGAGAAAGGAATATTTAAGGATCTTTGGAATTGGTTAGGAAAAAAATGCTCTTTCTCCCAGTAGTGCGTCGCACTGGCTGGAATCACTCAGTGAATACAAACATGGATAAACAGCATGGAGGGATAATGGAGGGACATTGACAGTTACAGAACACTGGCTGAGCTAGTTACGTGCTTGTTACATGCTACATCACATCGTGGTGATGTAGCACGTAATGCTGCCACTGAGGCACCTTCACGTTTTAACACTGGTCATAGCAATGACTACAAACTGGAGGTGTATACTATACCCATTAGTATTGTGGCACTTCCTCAAAGTGTAAAACCCGCTGATGATGCAAAAATGCAAAAATCTCACCATTTTGTTTAACCTCTTCCTCAGAGTGAGAGTGGTAACCAAACTCCCATACATGAATACATCTCAATAGGATTCATGAATATCAGATTGATTTCAACTAAAGTGCTCTTGATCTAGGATCTAAATGTATATATAAGTTTGTAATAAGATTATCCTGAGCCTACTTCACCCTGTTAGCTTACAATTATATTGAGAATCAAAGAAAGGTGGTGGAGTAGCCACAATATCTAACAAAACTCAACCTATAACTATACATTCACATAATTTGGGGTACTTGCTTTCTGCTTTTCTTTTTGAACAAACATAAAAACTTTCAGTTCTTTCTTTTTAGTTATAGTTTACACACCCACCGGGCCTGTACTCACTTTTCGAGGATGAGTTCTCAGAATTAGCTTTTTGTGAATTTCAACTTAAATAGTCACTTAAATAACCCATCTGATTCTCTGTCGAGAATCAAACATGTCTATTACAGACACTTTGACCTCAAACAGCTCATCCAGCACAGTACCCACAGGTGTTGAAACACGCTGGACCTTGTCTTGAACCCATGGCATTGACATTTCAGACCTGAATGTAATCTTAATAATGTTTTCTCCCCTATACATCGGCTTTATCGGACAACTTCATGCTTACTTCCCACATGACCCCTCTCTTCCATGACCTCCAGTGGCTCCCTGTAGTGGCTGGTACTGACCTACAAAGCTGTTAACGGAACTACCCCTACCTACCACCAAGCATTAGTCAAACCCCACGCCCCTGCTCGAGTGCTCCGCTCAACTACCTCCCTGGTACCATGTGTCCACCCTGAAGCAACCATCCTGCAGTTCAGCACAATCTCCTTGGATGAACTTTCTGAGCTAAAACATGCATCTAAACCCATGACCTGTATGCTGGACTCTCTCCCTACAAAAGGTTCTCAAAGCTCTTTCAAATGGTAGACATTCTGAGACATGTCCCCACACGGTGGCTGTCTTTGCTGCCAGCAATTCAGAGTATTTTGGAGAGTTGGCCAGCTCTAAAGTCTTATGTTGTGTCTCTAGGACAGGAGGACTGCCCGAGTATCATCTGGGCATTTGTGTGTTGTGCAACTGATGTAGAGAATGTGGACGGTACTGTTGCTGAATGTGCCTGGCATTCATGCACAATGTGATGCAAGAGTTTGACTCATCTATTAGAATCTTGGAGAATGACAGTGCAACTGTTATTGATGTGCACTCAGTGATGAACCATTCATGCAGTCAGCTGCTTGCAAGAAGAAAAGACCAATTCTATGGCAACAAAGCAAAGCAAAGACTGAGGAAACTTCTACCCCTGCAACAGGAGAAGTTCAAAAGCCTGGTAGACAGATTTTTGGAGAACGCAGTGCAATATCTTGAGGACAAATTTGATTTAAATGATCAGATAATTGCACATATTGCCTGTCTCAGCCTTAAAGGACAATCACTCGAGTGGTCTGAGTTGGATCTTTTAGTGGAGAAACTTGCCCGGGATGTTGATGAAGGCAAGCTGTATAGTGATGTCATCCTGAATGAGGTTTTAGACACCATTCCAAAAGACCTAACACCAGATAGAAAGTGGGCCTTTCAGCAAGGCAACTGAGTCAACTGAACTGTTGAAGGTAGTTGCTTTTGTTTTTTGCTTTAGTTTTTTCAATACGAGTTTTCAGTCATATGGAAGATGTTTAGTCTAGCAAAGGAAAACCAAAAATTGCTTAGATATGCCATCTAAGCAATCAGGTAAGCTGTTTCCTCATGAGAATACTAGATTTTTGAAATATTCATTGCGTATGGACAAAATGTGCATATGGATATTGTTACGCCCATCTGTGCCTCCTACAGGGCTGGCATAGTCAGTGCACTGGCCGTGCTGGCCTGGCTCAGGCTAATTGGTTAATGGGATATAGCTGGTGAGGGGTTTGGTTATAAAATGGCTATATTTTATAACCAATGGCTATGTTTGGTTATAAACATTTCACCTAGACGTTCTTCTTTGACTGCAGTTATTTTATTATTTATGTTTATTTCTAAATAAGTATATATTTGGTTAACCATACCATTGTTGTCCGCTTCCCCCTTTTATGTATTGGTTCTGAGCTGACTGTTACAATATGCACAAAAGATAATTCTGTCACATCAGTCGGATGTGTAAGGGACGTTTTTGTTCAAGCAGGTATGTCGGTAAGTGGTATGTCGTGTCCTCGATATTTACATTTACATTTAGGGCATTTAGCAGACGCTTTTATCCAAAGCGACTTACAAAGAGTACATTTGTCATCAGACAAATGTACAGATACAGATATCTCAAGGTTTTTTGTCAGACACAGGTGGCAACCCTAGCCTATCCCCTCATTGAAGTGACTATGAGTGTGCATCTCTGCAAACCAGGGTGATCAGATGACAATGGGCAAAAATCGAGACACCGGGGCTACAGGCACTGATCTCATTCTCAACTGCTTGGATATCGGGGAATGTCTCGATTTTTTATGACTGCAAACGAATACAATTGTATGTTAGAATCTACCTGCTACATGCCCGCGGTAATTCTAGCATTTTAATGATGAGATAAGACATATGTCTATGATTGCAGCTTCGTGTCAAGGTTCAGACGGGGGGCAGTTTAAACCCTACATCGTGGCCTTCCTTATCAGGAAACTCTGAGCGAATGTGCAGGACCACAAAATCTGGAATAACAACCCGGATTCTGCATCCCAGGAAGCCCCAGCACCAGCTCACAAAAGAGCGATAGGAGAGATACCTGTAGCGACTGAAAAATGTATTCTGATATATAGTCTTGCAAAGATTTATCATTGGTGTGTTATTGTTATCTTAAAAATATTTCCATTTTATGGAAATATGCTCTAATGGATCATATCCTATGCTTGTTTTGAGACAATGTTCAAGGGTTTTTCCCCCTCTGATGTAAATAAATCCTTTACAGTGTCTACACTAATGAATGAAAGTAAGGCACAAGATTTGTTGGTGGAATAAACAGTCAAAACTCTAAACTTTTTATTATATTTTATGAACTTCTTTAACAAAGCACAACTTACTGGTGTAACTGTAGAGGACCATAGTCAGCTCTGTATATTTGGCTGGCATTCTGTAGAGAGTAGACATTGAGGCAGACAGGCTCCAATCCAGGATGGTCAACACGTGAGCTGTTGTTTGACCTCCCATAGTCGTCTAGTAACCTATTTAGAATTAGAATTAGAAACGGCAAGTGTCATTTTTAAGCACATTTTTGCCTAATGAAGAGACAAATTAGTTTCCAGTTTAGAGGTGAGAATGTTAGCTGTGGTATCTCCAAGCAGCAAATATTCTCAGCTTCTGTGGGCATAGTAGCACATTTTCCACAATGGCACCTATCCAAAAAATGCAGGTGAATGTAAAAAAATGTATATTGGCAGAGGTCTCAATTATATAGTGGCTGGTTAGTGTCTAGCTTTTTATAAAATGACACAATGGACTAGTGGATGTTGAGTAAGTAAACATTTATCTTCAGGAGTAAATCAAATATATTTATCATGCGGTAAACATTTATCTTCAGGAGTAAATCATGGGTAATGTACAACACGACTTACAAAGATATGAAGAACTGTAGTTTAGTGAAGACTGCATTCTGGCATTTTTTTTTATGACAAAGATTACTGATATGGCTGATATACTGTAGATATAATGCAGCTTTAGAACGGCAGAAAATCAGACGTGGAAAACAGCTGTTAGTAGCTAACAGCTACTAACAGTTAGCTGAATGATAATAACTGTAACAACATAGAAACCAAACCAACTAAATTACCGTATCCAGACACAATAATGTAACTAACTATTCGTAGACGTCCTGCTGTGTTCCCGAGTTTCAACTTCTTTAACTTCTTCTCCATCCGGATCAGATTCAGGGTCAAATTAAAAAGAACGACTGCTTCTACGAGCCATTGCGATCCATCCAGTGCAAACATTTGCACATGGTACAATGGGTGCAAGCTGGTCAAGGCCACACCCCTACCCTCCGCCCTGCCCGCGTCTCGTCTACTCATTAGCATTTAAAGCTGCAGAAACAGAAATAGCACGTCTAAGGAAAGCTCATTGTGGGACTGGCTCGTTGTGGCTGGCTCCAAAATGCAGCATGCCATGGGACCTTTAAATATTATGTAATATAACGCAATATATGATATATTAGGCCATTTTGTAGTTATTGATTTATTTTTAAATGTAGAAATGATTAAAACATTATTTTACTTTGAATGGTTGAAATACAGAGTTGCATTAACCTTTTGAGAAATTAGTTTGGCCGCAACAACTCTTGCATGGATGTCGATAGTGCATAAGGTCATGACCTTCCATCTGTCTCCTAAATTCAGCTCCCCTAGTAGCATGCTAATCATTCAAGTACCCACCCACAGGAGTGTTTGTGTGTGTATGTGTCTGTGTGTAAATGTATTTAACTATAGCAGCAAAATACTCTGAAGCCTTTAAATAGTAAATAGATGAGAAGAAATCATGCACTGCA
>OMKQ01094411.1:0-15551 GCA_900302335.1 Phycis phycis
GTGTGTGTGTGTGCGTGTGTGTCTTTCTGTGTGTTGTTTTGACTTGTCGTCATTCCGATTCCTGAAAATCTGTCTGCTTCCATCCACATCACTTACTGTGTTACAGCCCCATTGATAAATACATGCGCATACTAAAAATGAATGAAAAAAGGATGACGAAAAAATCAATGATATGCAATTGTATTTTTTTTTTTTTACTTTTCCAAAATGTAACATTGTAAACATGCTGTGTGATTTGCCATTTCACAGACATGTCTCTAATGTCTGCTCCAACAACCGTACCGACTGAGTGAAACTCACACATCATGACAACAGCCTTTGAAGCTCACGGCAAACACATTTCCCAGGAGACTCCCAGGGCCTTCACGATTGCCTCATAATTAACTTGGTCATGTTGTATGAAAAGAATACTTATTTTTACAGTGTGCTTGCAATTAATGCAAGCGAAGGATTTCATCTGCTGTACATTTGTTTTTAGTAATGTTCTTAGTTCCTTAAAGCCAACATTTAAAACATGTATTAGTGTGTGTTTATGCAATTTAACTTTGTTATCAATCCAAAGAAAAGTGTGATTTTTGTTGTCAAGTGTGTTCTACAATGATTTTTTACTGATAAATGCGATGACGTGTGAAGCAGAACTTGTTGATATCATTTAGAACAAAAGTCGTGTCCTTGACCACCAATGTTTTATATCTGTTTGTGAAAAGAAATGCTTCGGTTTTTCTGACAATTGAAAAATAAAAATGGACAAAGGAAACGTTTCATCTTGATTATTTAACTGCAGACATCCCAGCGTGTGAAGGTGTGGTCCCAGCAGGGAGGCCCATTCCCTTCATCTTCCTCTGAACTGTGGGTCTGTCCACGTTGGCCGCCCTCTCTCCTGCCTCCTGGCTCTCTCACCAGAGACCCGTCACTTTGAGTTGCGTGTGTCGTTCAGGTCAACATGTAATTTGAGTTCATCGGTCTCACGTAGCGTCAGTTAGACGTTACACCACCCCCTTCCATAGCAGTGGATGGCTATTCATAGGCTATACTGGCTATGACTACTTTTGGAAAGTGTATATCAATGACTCCTCACCAACTGCTTTTGGGAACATTGGCAGTGGATGGAGTAAGCGGCTACTGCATTTTCTTCCTCGGGGGGATACAGTGCTGCTGACTGCCGTTCACTGGGTGGTTCACTGGTTTCACTGCAGACTCGTGGAGATTGACGAGGCATCTACAGGGGCATGGTCTGACTCGAATCTGCACCCTGTAGCACTAATACTCACACAGTTGTGAGCCATTTACCATCAGCATGGCAGCTTAATATCGCTGACCACCCTCATTGTTGTTAAGTGTGTGTGTGTGTGTGTGTGTGTGTGTGTGTGTGTGTGTGTGTGTGTGTTTGTGAATGTGATGTATATAGAGATTCAGGATGAGCAATGTAGTGACAGAGGGTTCACACTATGGCCAATGAGGTTAGCACTTGTTTCCTGTTATATAGACACACACACACGCACACACACACACACACACCTCACACACAATGTCCAATGTCCTGGACCTAGAGTGTTGTAATTCTATCTGAAAGCAGTGTAGGCTACATGCCTCTTGAAGTGACAGGGAGATGTGTGTGTGAAGACATGTGCAGTGTGTGTGTGTGTGTGTGTGTGTGTGTGTGTGTGTGTGTGTGTGTGTGTCTGTGTGTGTGTATGTGGCCAGCAGAGCAGGACAGTTAAACGATCCTCCCTTGCCTTTGGGTGTTGACTGCACTGCGAACGCGCAGCATAGGGGAAGTCATCTGCACAGGAAACGGCTGAGAGCGCATGAGCACCGAGCTCAACCACACCAGCTCCAAAACACAACACACACCGCCGGCTCGTCTCACTGGGTGCATGACACACACACACACACACACACACACACACACACCCGGGGGAGTTTGGCTGTTACTGATTGGATGTCATTTAGCTCCCACTGCCCTGCTCTAAGGGGTCCCAGAGGAGCGGCTGAGGGTCCGGTGGTGATCGGGTCAAGGGTGGGATAGAGACGGGCAATGTCACGGCGCGATCAGAGATACCGCCGGGGAGTCAACGGAAGGTAGGAGAAAAGAGAACTTGTTATGTTTGAGTGAAACTGAAAGTTATTTACGGGAACTACAGTGACTGTACAGTGAAATGTTCTAGATTGACAATGACGTTATAACTTCTGTCATCAGTCATAACAGCATTTTCTTTGTTGATAGTTCAGATATGTATCGAAGATATCAAATGTATATCAACTGTGTACTAAATACAGTGAAATACATTTAAAACAAATTCTAGCGTATGACAAAGGCTAACGGAAGGAGACCACATTGTCAGAGCTTGACCTATGACAGGAGGGGATTCTTACCTCATTCCCAACATCAGCTCTATTGTTCGTCAGAAAACAGACGTTTCGGAAGGAAGGACAAGAACAAAACACTAAACACACCAGGATCAGTGAGAGGAAGATGAAGAAGATGTTATTGTTTTTTGCTTTTCTGGCAATTTGTATTTTAGTGCGTTAGTGAGTCCAGATGTTTCTCCGGCATAAACAGATGTGGAATTATAGATAGGTCACACACAATCTCTGCTAGAGGCAGAGAAACAATAGGACAGCGCAGACATGAAGCTCGAGTCCAGCTGTCTCATACAAAGTTTGTGGTGTATAAAGTTATTTTCAGACATCCTAAAGGTTTATTTTTGTCATATCAATTCGCCATGGTTCAGTAGAGGTAGGCTTCCTTTCCTGCTGCTCAGCAGCACCATGTTCCTCAGTGTGTAGGGTGAGAGGCCAGGGCACCAATTTTACCACGGGAAAAACATGCAAATTCCACACTGACAGGGCCAGTGTTGTTCGGACACAACAGTGCTAACCACTGAGTCACCTTGTTAGCTGAATGTTAGCCGACATGTTGGAGGGATTATTCCAAATAAGTGTTTCTTAAAAATACATATATTGTATCTACAGAATGGTGCACATGGTTCCACTTCCTTTGGTTCATAAAACTATAACATCATCAGTCATAACAGCCTTGAAGATCTGTGATGATCTGTCAATTGGCTTCAATGTTATTGGTTTATAGACTACAAGCCTGTCAATCAACTTCATAAACTATGTGTGACAAAATGTCATGCTCGAAGCCAATTTCCTGTCATCTCAAGAAAAGGCACATGGAAAACATTGGCACTGTGCCCTGCCCAGGAAGTTTCCTCCCTCTCTGGTTCAACAGATAAGGAAGCAGGTTTAGACAGTCAATGGCTATGATTCAACCAACCGAGTCTTTTCAAGGTTTTTTGAACATTGCAGATCTAATAGGACACAAATCCAGCAATGTGTTGTCGCAACACTGTGTAGTGTCTCTTTAGCTCACAGTATTTGTCTTGAGGACTTGAGGACTCTTGAGGTTACATGGAAAGGAGGGCGTCAGTCTTCTGGACTAATGAGTTGCCTGAGTCTCAGTGTCTTCTGTACAGTCATGTGATGGAGCAACATCAGTGGCCTTTTTGTTTGCTGCTCTACTTCAAGTAATACCAATTGAAAGGAAGCAAGATAAACAATACTCAATTCTCTCTCTCTCTCTCTCTCTCTCTCTCTCTCTCTCTCTCTCTCTCACACACACAATTTACATGTAAAAAAATTGGGGGTAAAGGGGCATTTAGCAGACACTTTTGTCCAAAGTGACTTACAATCAGTACATTTGTGGGGTTCGACATGTGGACAGTTGGAGGGGGAGGGGGGATCAAGGGGATCGAACCGCCGAACCTACGGTTAGTGGACGACTTGCTCTGTCCACCCGCTCTACCCACTGATATAGAACTGTATATATAAAAAGCAGATGCATTGACAGAGTTTTTGTCGGTTGGACTTAATTGCGTCAGTGAAGTACACGCAGCAGTGGAATGACAGAGGAGTCGAGTCAGCGCGGAGCCAGGTCACAGCGTCACAGTACACTGCTTTGTTTTAACAAGATTCAACTGATAACACAAACTGGAAGCAGTTGACCCGGAGTGAAGTGTTCAACCTGATCCTGTGAGCGCTCAACAGCATCCGCACTCCTGCTCGGTGTCACCTGTTTCATTATTTACTGTAATGGAGCCCGGGACTGAAAGTCTTGTTGAAGCAATTCTCTTACATTTAATGAGGTTTTCTTTGGTTTTCTCCACATACAATTCACACACAAAAATCTAGATTATTTAATGAATAAAGCACTACTGACGCACAACAAAAAAAGGTCAATATAAACCCATTTCCATTACGAGCTCTGAAACTCTGCTGTTTCAGATAAGTATTTTGCTTCCCCATTCACTTCCATGACTATACTTTATAATTGCTCTTTGTATCTTAGCACATCTTAGACCAGAGATATTGTATAGTACTAGCAATGGTTAACCTAGCAATTGGAATGCTTGAAACTTGTTCTGGTGACTTTCTTACTGTATTAACAGCAATGAAATGTCTCGCCTTCTTCAACTGTACTTATCATACGTCCATTTGCATAAAAGCGTCTGATAAATGCCCTAAATGTAAATGTCAATGTCAATGTAAATAACTGCAATCCATCTACTGTTGTCTTTTTGGTTTGAAAACCTATTGTTTTGTGTGTGTGTGTGTAGGTGCTCCGAGTGTGGCTGTGTTCTTCCTCATTGGTACTATGAGCGAGAGCAACAGCTCTTCTGTAAGAAACACTACTGGGAACGCTATGGAGAGCAGTGCCACGGCTGCAAAGCGTTCACCACAGGACTCGTCATGGTAACGTTATTTACAGTCCACACAGCGTCAACGGGTCACACCACGTTAGGTCTAATGCTTGTCTTTTTTCAACTCAAACCCAAACCAAGACAGGGCAGCCATCATGCAGAATAGAGCTCAGACAAATGACAGTTCAACATCCCATTACAGTAGCCTGATCATAATCTGTGAAATAACCTGGACATGAAGAGGAGGGTCAAATATGACATCTTACTGATGGCTTTTGGTTGGCTTTTATTTCGTTTTGACCAACTGTTTTTGTACATGTGACTTGCTGGTCTCCCCCTGGCCACAAAACAGTTATAACAATGTTTGCCTTTTACTTTCATTCTACTTGTGTTGCTTGAAACTATCACTGCACAGGAAGTCTTTTGTTTCAGGCATATCGGTTATCAAAAGCTTCAGTGTTGAAGCCAAAAATAACTCACCTAACCTTTCACAGCGCACATTTCATAACTGTCTGTACTTATGTAGCTGCAGTCTTTTTGAAAAAATCTATGCAAATATCAAGCTCTGTTTTTTGGTCTGACTGAGGCTGCTCCTGGTCCAGGTGGCTGGGGAGCAGAAGTTCCACCCGGAGTGCTTTACCTGCATGACCTGTGGGGTGTTGATTGGAGACGGGGACACGTACATGCTAGAGGAACGTTCCAAGCTCAACTGGTGAAGACCTTTCTCTCTTCTTTTTTGTGAAGCATTTTAAAGAGGAACACACAGCTAAGTTCTAACCTCAGGGACAGCAGCTGTGTGTTAACGTCTGTATAGTCCCCCTTTCCCTGCTATATTGCCCTGTCTCTGACCTTTCCTATTTATATATTATTCATATGTCTACCACAGCGGCAGGTGTTTCACCCAGGGTCTAGAGTCCGATGTGACAGGGTCCAGCTCTGCGCTAACCAGATCCCCCCACATGGTTGCGCTGGTGTCCCTGCCACCGCACCCTGAGGGAAGGCGAGGAGTCACCCTGGCCACCATGCTCAACCAGGACCACGTGCCTCTCTTCACCGTGACAGAGTGAGTTCACTGCCTCCTTAAAGGAGCAGTTGACCGATTTAAAGCATCGGGGTACCGTGGTAGTGGGAAAGGGTTTTTAAATAACGATGTTTCACTCTCCAGTATAATCTGTCTCATTACATTTTGTTGAAAATGAGCGCCACCCGTGACACACTTTGCTTCAAATTGCGATGTCATCGGTAAGCAGAAGGAAGAGCATTTTAATTACATGCTCCACCCCTGAGAATTCAGAAGCAGTGGCACTGTCTAGAGTTGCAACACCCACTAACCAAGAAAACCCACACCTTGTGAATGATTGTACTTGCGTCTTTACAAAGGGGGCTCCTAGTGGAGGGGAACATTGCAATGCCTCCAAAAGGGGATGACCACGAAGTGGTAAATAAATACCTCCAATAAACATCCAGTCGCTCACACTTGTCTGACTGACCAGGCTGGACTCCACCCTGCTTCCCCCTGACTTCCTGTCCTCCGTACACGTCGGGGACCATGTCTTGGAGGTCAACGGCATTCCAGTGTGCAGCATTTCTCTGGATGAGGTAGGCAACTCTCTAATAAATCAATGAAATAACAATAGCAGGTTTGATAACAAAAAAAACTCAAAACTCTCTCATAGTACTCATGAATAGTACTAATGAAATTCAATAAGTCATCCAAAGTACACAGACCATAGATAAGACAACTTTGTCCTTCTATTGTCATGAATGCTTCCTTCAGCAAGAGTGCTATTCACAAGACCAATCTATTCCTCCTCTAGATAAACGGTGCGGTCAGGGACAACACTCGGCCTCTTCAGCTCACCATAGAGCATCACCCAGTGGAGCCCCAGGGCCCAGCGGACTGCCAGGCTCCCATTGAAGCCTCCGCCCGCGACCAGCTCCGCAGGGTTCGCAAACTATCCAGTCTCGAGGAGGAGCCATGTCTGGGGGAGGAGCTATACCAACCAAGTCCAAAGGAGGAGGGGCCATACATGCGAGAGGAGCTACACGAACCAAGGCTGGAGGGGGAGGAGCCATGTCTGGGGGACGAGCTAGACACACCAATCACCACAAGGCTGTCCCCACCTCAACCCCACGGGATGCGTTCAAGACACATTCTGTACGAATGGGGATGTGTGTAGTGTGTACTGAGCTTTGGCAACCATTTTGTCATGTGATCATAATTGTGTAGTGACATCATTTGAACCAAACATTTTAACATTTTAACAGTTTAAACTGCAATGATTTGTCTCCAACAATGTTCTTGTTTTACTTGACAGACGGAGCTGTAGTATCGACAAGTGCCCGTTCTCTAGCGGCTCAGTGAACCTTTGGTCCCAGAGGAGGGACATGGTTCGCTCTGAGTCCCTCCGTGCAGACCCCGTGGACAGAGCTCATCGCATCTTCAGGCCCTCAGACCTCATTCATGGAGAAGTGCTTGGCAAGGGCTGCTTTGGCCAAGCTGTCAAGGTATACTGGACTACATGGCTATTAGTTTGCTTTGGTGGGTACTAGATAGGAATAGGAGTAGTAGTAGTAGTAGTAGTAGTAGTAGTAGTAGTAGTAGTAGTCAGAATAGGAATTGAAAATGACATAACTGGCCCTCATGAGCTGCTAGGCGCTCTGCATCGGGGACTTTGTCATGAGTGCTTGAGTGGCTAAACATGAGGAATTGATTTTGAAATCAGTTGGAGTATGGCCTGCAGCACTTAAATGCAGACCAAGTGTATTAGAATTAGTCTATTACAGTGTTTGATGTGTTTTACACTCTAAAATGTGTGAGATTAACATTAAGATCAACACAATATCAAACCATAGGCCTTATAGACCTGTGCTGTCTTCAAAGAGCACATATTCAAGAAAAACATATCTATAATAACACTTCTAACACTACCTTAAAGTACCACTACCATCTAAACAAACACAAATCCGCCTTGATCCAAAACAGGATGTTTAGATCCACGTGTGTAATATAGTGTACAGCATTGTTTGAAACTTCTATTCAAAAAATCTAAATCAAATCTGCTCTGAAACTTGAAACATTTGTTGCTGCCTAGGTGACCCACCGGGAGACTGGTGAGGTCATGGTGATGAAGGAACTTATTCGCTTTGACGAAGAGACACAGAAGACCTTTTTAAAAGAGGTACCCTGGACTTATTTCCTTAATTCTTTGTTAAATGACTTGCTGATTTTGTCACTTTGTTTACTTATTTGTATCGACAGTGACTTATGACACTGACCTCTCTCTGTTAAGGTGAAAGTGATGCGCTGTCTGGATCACCCCAACGTTCTTAAGTTCATCGGACTATTTTACAAAGACAAACGACTTAACTTCGTCTTGGAATATATCCAGGGTGGGACACTCAGGGAGACCATTGAAAAAATGGTATGATTTCCGCTCATGTGAAAGGTTTTAAATCCCAAGCATCCTCAGTAGTATGTCCTGAGAAACCCTCTCCTGTTCTCTAGGATGACCACTTTCCATGGAGTGCAAGAGTGAGTTTTGCTAAAGATATAGCCGCTGGAATGGTAAGGTCATTTCTTACTGCAACCCAGAGACAGACACTCTAAACATACGTATACAGAGAAAAAGCTTTGTTCTGTACTTGTTTTTTCACTAACATATCTCTTTTCCAGGCGTATCTGCATTCTATGAATGTTATCCATCGAGACCTGAACTCTTACAACTGCCTAGTCAGAGAGGTAAATCTGTTATTTATCAGTTGAAGTCCCTCAAGTTTTTAAACACGCACACTGAAAACTTACAGTCTAGTATGGTCAATGCTTGTTTTGGTATCTTTAATCTGATATTGATATCTGATATTGACCCTTATATACCTCAAAATCTTAGAACCAGAGAGTGGTAGTGGCAGACTTCGGGCTGGCCAGGTTGGTGATGGAAGACACCAAGAGTCATGGCAGAGAGCCCGCTGCTGGCAAGACCACCAGGGGACGACTGAGAGAGTTCCGCAGGCCTGACCGCAGGAAGCGTTACACTGTCGTGGGAAACCCCTACTGGATGGCCCCTGAAATGATAAATGGTGAGATTAACGGAGATTACGTTATTAAGAAGGTTAGCAAGCAAAAAAGCCTCTAATAATGCTGAGTAATAATTGACTGAGCAATGCTCAATAAATACTCTAAATACTAAATACTGTATTTATCGAATCAGAACAAACAGTATGTAGCATAGGCTACTATTGGAGATTCTAGCTAGCTTGGACACATGGCTAAGTTAACATGCTCTGTGTATTAAAGGAATATAAAATAGAAATACCCATATCCATTCCAACCACAATTGAAAAGGTGCATGTATGTTTATGAATTATATTTTGTAGCCTGACAAATGTAGGAGTAGGGCAGTAGGGTCAGATGTTTTCATTGTGCCACACTGCTTTCAGGGTTTTAGCCTATTCTCATATCTATATTATATGTCTTTGTGTGTACCAGGGAAGAGTTATGATGAACGCGTTGACATTTTCTCCTTTGGCATCATTATGTGTGAGGTAAGTGGTTAAAGTTTGCATTTTATTTGCGAGAAAAAACAACATGTGACCCGTGAAAATATGAAGACACAGTCCCTCCTTAGTTTGTATGAGTCACTGTACTTACATTATGTCACAATTAGCTACTGTGTGGAAGGATTTCAATAAAAACCTTCTCGTCACATTTAGTGGATGAGCTGATGTGTGTTGTCCCCAAGATCATAGGAAGAGTGAATGCAGACCCAGACTACCTTCCCAGGAACCGGGATTTTGGCCTGAACGTGTTTGGCTTCCTGGAGCAGTACCACCCCTCAGACTGCCCCACCGCCTACCTCCCCCTGGCTGCGCTCTGCTGTGACCTGGAGGCAGACACACGGTCAGGCTCCTTTAAGATTGTCAACAAAGCAACAGTTATCCTGTCGGTTTTTTTTAAGGCTCGTCTGAAAATAAGTCAGTTCAACCAACTACAATGGGGTATCTTTGTTATGGTCACCACAGTTACTGTACATGTTACATGTAGGACATGGAACTAGAACTCTTTTTTTTTATTCAGTCAAAAACAGGTTTTCTCTAGAGCAGTTTGTCTATTCTGGGTTACCATACTTTACAAACATGGCCGTGAAACATAATGAAAACACAACAATTCTTCAAATATTATATTCCATCTTTGCCAAGTCAGTTCCACTAAATGCCACTGAATTCTACACATTACATATTTAAGGTGCAATTTGGTTAACAGACAGTGGTCATACAGAAACCATGTAACAACAAGTATATCATGAATGAACAAAAATAAAATCCAAAAGACTCAACTAAAAAGGAAGCAATATCATACCATGGCTTCCCAATATTTTTTATACATAAATTACATTGTAACATATTAAACGTACTACTAATTATACAGATTGATATAAAATAATATATAAAATAATATTTTTGGTTGTGAGAATTGTAATTAGTTCTCTGTCTCTCCATCTCTGATGATCTTTGTGTTGCATTGAACTTTGTGTTAAAATCACTCCCCTTAACATAATATGTTGAATATAATTGCCTTATCATGTCTTATCACCTGCAAGAGTCCTTCCTAGGTTTAGGAAGGGAACATCAACAATGGATAAAGTAATACAAACACAAAGATCATATTGTTAACATCCCCCCCCCCACCTCTCTCTCTAGTCCTTCCTTTTCCAAGTTGGAAGAGTGGCTGGACAACCTGCTCATGCACCTTGACATCAGTCTACCTCTGCTGTCTGAGCTGGAACAGCATCAGAGAACATTCTGGAACCGGCACGCGCTCCACCATGGCTCTCACAGCTGGACCGCGTGTGCCTGCTCCCCCGACCGCACAGCCACGCCCGAGACCCTCCGGCCCAGCGCGGTTCAAGACCCCCAGGGTTCAAACGACAGCCATGTCTGCCTACAGCACCCCATCGCCCACCGCTCCCCCAACCAAAGCAGTCCCGACCACAGCCCTGCATTAAAGACCCAGGGGCATGAAGGAGACCACAAGGTAGAGGACCCTAAAGACTGTGAAGAAGTTATGAATGAACATGTGGTGGACCCCTCGCGGGACTGTTTGCAGAGTTCTCAACAAGACTCTCCAGAGGGAGATTCAAATGTGGATGCGTGTTTCACCTGTGTAAAGAACCCACATTCAGAGTCTCCGGACGCTGGGACAGAACCATCCCAGAACCCACAGCTGGACCCAAGCAGACCAGTGGGCCGGAACCACCGGAGCAGGAGGACTTGCAGGGTGCTCTGGGACAGAACCATGGAGCACAGCTCGTTTCTCTGACGCTCCGCCTGCAGAGATGTTTACGAGTAGAAACGACAACACAGTGCCTCATTGGATCTTCAGGTTGCAATGAAATGCCTGCATTTCCTTTGTTGTCTGATGGATTGCAAGTGACTGAATGGATTCAATAAGATTTGATTGGAATCTCAAATGGAGTTGAATACTGCTCTGTCCTGTCACCTGTGACAGGCTCCTCTGTGAACTACAAATCAGAAAGTAACTCCATGTCCAAACTAAAGACAGTTGGCTATGTTCTGATGTAAGAAATACATAAAGTAAATAGCAGTTATAATATGTATAGATGATATGTATTTTGAAGTATGAGCCATTAAGTAAAGCTATTTGTGAAACATTTTCCATTTGTCATGCTATTACTTATTTTTGCTCAGCAATGAATCTGATAAATAATGGTCTTTAGGCTTCAAGTAGGTTATAGGTTCCTAGAAGGAATGTATTTAACTTGGTCTGGATCTCAATGAACATCAAATGAAAAAGGATGCAGCCGCGTTGCCATGACAAAAGGAAGCAACGTTACTCGATTGCGTCATGTCGTGTAATACTCCAAATTATTTACATTTACGATTAATTGTATTTAAAAGAATACAAATAGTTTGGTACAACATTAGGTCTAGTTATTTATCATGGAGGAGACGTACAACGACAGACAAGGTAGGCAACGGCGCATTTCGAAATCTTGTTCTTCAATCTTGTCGTTCTTCATTCGTCATTTTTGCAACACCTCCAAAAACATGTCGACTTGTAGGGCAAAACGACACATTTGCGGCATGTAATTGGACAGAACCACACTGTAAAGGTTAAGGGAACTCCAAATATCACTTTGTTAAGGGTTTCATCAAGTGTTGCTGAACATTTCTGTGACTAAAGTCTATCGAAGATGTTAAACGGGGGGAAATATCGGTGAAAAACACAAGATGTCTGCTACTTCGTGGCTAAATAGGCCGACATCTTCTCGATAGTGACAAGTGATGAGCCCATCGCACTGTCACCTTTTCCGCAGCTCCCGTTCGTTTACATCTCGTTTTACAAGTTATCCTGGGGAGTTCCTTAGCGTCTGCTAAAGGTCCTAAATGGAAATGTAATGATGACGATGATGGTTATGCTTTCAATTCTGAACTTCTGCAGCTGTGTCTACGCAGACAGACGACGAAGATATTCCAGGTTGTGTTTCCGTCAACGTCAACATTCTCAAATATGATCCAGTTTTGCAATTTAGTGTTAAATGTGATAAACAATAGTCGACATCTTTTCTCTTTTGTTCCTATCGTCTTTCTCCGTGGACACAAGCAGCTAGTCAGGTAAGTCCATCCCTGACGCTAAAGCAAATAGGCCTATATATACAGTATATATATGTATATATGTAAGCAATTATATATATGTATAATTTAAGTATACATAAAATAAAGATAAAGATAGTCAATTCTAATAAACAAATATTGCAAGTAATCTCACTGATGTCCTTTTTCTTATGTTAGACACTGACTGTCTGTTCGTTACAGTTGTACAAACTGCCGAGCGATGATGAGGGAGAAGCCCTTGGAGCCTTTGACCAGGAGCCTCCACATGAAGAAAACCCTGTAAGGTCCTGCAGCATGAACTACGGACATGAACTGTGGCTTCCCACCCGACTCACCTTCACATGAACATATCCTTTACAGTTACAGCCAGGGACCCAGCCTCAACCCAACCACATCTATCTATCTGTCGGTCTGTCTGTTTGTGTCTGTCTGTCGATTCATCCATCGATCCATCCGACCATCCGTCTATCTACCTATCTCACGCACACACTCACACAAACACACGCTTACATCAATGGTTCACTCAGCAGTGTCATTTGAACCAAATTATGGGCCTATTTTGAATTAAAACTCAATTGAAAAAGTTCACTCCGCCCTAACCAGTTCACATTGGTGTGTGCCCCAGGATATCGGCAGGACACATGTAGGCCTGGCCAGCTTACCCAGGCAGATACACCAAAGGTGTCTGAGGAAGGGCTTTGAGTTCACACTGATGGTTGTAGGTGAGCAGGAACGCTGTACAACTGTTGTTTATAAGGAACCCTAAAAGCTGATATTTGTGTTGTGTTGAACTTTGTGTTGAAATCGCTGCCCTCAACATAATGTGTTGAATATAATTTCCTTAACATGTCTCATCACCTGCAAGAGTCCTTCCTAGGTTAGGAAGGGAACGAATAAAGTAATACAAAGATCATATTGTTAACATCAAATGTATTGCCTTGCCTCTCTCTCTCTCTCTCTCTCTCTCTCTCTCTCTCTCTCCATTCTCATTGGTCCAGGAGAGTCTGGCTTGGGGAAGTCCACCCTGGTCAACTCTTTGTTCCTCGTAGACCTCTATAAGGACAGGCTCATTCCCAGCATGGCAGGTACAGGGCATTGTATTCAGACATGTGCTCCATTTCAGCTTCAGACTGTTCCTTCAAAGTCAAATTACCCTCAACTAAAAGGGAACACAAAGTTCTACAATTAACAGGACAATGTAAACTGAAAACAAAATGTGGTCGGAGATACGATCTTTGTGAGCTGGTGTAACGTTCCAGAGAGTGCTCCCCAGACCGTGTCCATCACCAGGAGAACAGTCGATATTGAGGAGAAGGGGATCAGGCTGAGGCTGACAGTGGTCGACACACCAGGGTTTGGTGACGCCATAGACAGCAGGGAGAGGTGTGCTGGGCTTCTGTTACTATAATAACACATCTGTGTGTGTATGTGTGTGTAGTGTGTACTTTCTTTAGTTAGTATAGTATAAATATAATCAATATTAATACAATATAGCAGTCTGGGTGATCAAACCTACAGCTGAAACATCCATTACAGCTATAATCTCATACAGCGCTTTGGTCTCTGCTCTTATGTGAAATGCTTTCAAGCAGAATCTACACAGTGATTATGTCAAATCATTCGCAAAGGCTGATTTAGTGGAGCCAGGAGAGATGGTGAGGGTGGCTTGATCACCCACGCTGGTATTGCCCATTGAGACTAATGTGATCAACGTGGTAACGCGGTGCTGTGCTTCATTTGCACTTGTACCATGCATGTGCATGTATGTGCATGTTCTCTGTGTTCCTATGAGCTGTGTGTGTTTCATTGTGTCAACAGCAGTTGGAGGCTGGTGTCGGATTACGCAAACAAGCAGTTTGAAGCCTATAGGGTGGGGGAGGCCGCTTCACACCGCAAGAACCTCCGGGACCACAGAGTACACTGCTGCCTCTACTTCATCTCTCCCTTTGGCCATGGGTGACTACACACACAAAACACACACACACACACACACACACACATTCACTTCTAATTTATAATCCTCCACCCCGATCACTGTATCACTTTATGTACGATATTATTTATATTCATATTTATATTACTACGACAGAAGGTCACCTTACCTGCAACAGGTCACTTTACCTGCAATACTTTACCATTTACCATTACTGGCAATTTTATTCATATCATGTCTCACTTAAACTGTAAAATATCATCACTGTAAAATATCCTCTCTGTAAAATATCCTCTAGTACTTTCTGTACATTTTCTGTTGTTGTCTGTTTGTTTGTTTGTTCATTCCTGTTTATTGTATAGGTTTTTCATATTGTATAGGCTTTACTATTTCTGTAGTGTTGTACTACACTTCTTTTTAGGCTGTTGTGATACGGAAATTTCCCCGCTGTGGGATAAATAAAGTACAATCTGAATCTGAATCTGAATCTGAATCAACTTGATTAAAACAGTTTAAAAGGGATCAAGCAAGTTGACATTTAAACACAAAACACAAAACACAAAAAAAGCATTAGTTTAACTAACTTGACAAATATATACTGTATATACAGTATATACAAATGGAGGATAAATGAATGAATACCAACAACAACATAGAACAGCTCCTCTCTCCTCCTCTTGGACTGGCTGTGCAGCCTGAAGCCCCTGGACGTGGAGTGCATGAGGTCGCTGCATGACAAGGTGAACGTCATCCCAGTGGTGGCCAAGGCTGACTGCCTCACACTCACAGAGCTCCAGGCCAAGAAGGCCAGGGTGAGGACAACTGGCCCGTGATGAATGAGTTAGGATGCCAATACATGCATGAAGGTGTAAAGCTTCATGCATGTATTGGCAAAGCTTTTTGCTTTGCTGTCATTTAAGAAAGAATATATACGGCACAATTGGAATGCATTCCAATTGCACTCATTTCCATCGATGAAAACGATGTTCAATTATTTTCTACTTCCAGATTCTGAATGAAATAAAAAGCCACAAGATAAACATCTTCCGGTTCCCTTGTGAGGGAGATGAGGAGGTTTGGCCGCGAGATCTGGAGCTGAAGGTCAAATGAGACCAACAGAACTGAATCTTTCTGAAGTCACAAGCACTTTGGTCAGGCCAGGAAACACTTTGCTTTGGTGTTCTCTCCTCCAGAAAAGCATCCCATTGGCCGTGGTGGGCAGTAATGCAACAGTGGAGTGTAACGGCAGGCGTTTTCGTGCCCGTGTGTACCCATGG